>JAQFZN010000454.1:0-29934 GCA_034687075.1 Geophilus carpophagus
TAAAAGTATTATGTTATGTAAATTTGTCTTTTTTTAATAGCCCATCGGAGGTTGAAAAAAAAACAGCCCTCGTATCTTTCAAAGATAGATGCCCGCAAACACTAAAAACCCACTTAAAGCCAAAACGAAGGTCTAAAACGACCTATCAGAGATTGTTTTGGTTTTAGCTGGTTTTAATGGATAAAACCAACACAAAAGTTAAAACAGAGTAACCTAAAACCGCTAAAACCAGTCTAGTTTTCATTTTCAAATGCAACTATTGTTTAATAAATTCATAAGGGCGAAATATTTAAGCGTAAACAAATAAATTGGCAAAACACAATGGCACGGTAGCTTGAAACCCTAGTGATGTCAAACGATTCCAAGAAGTCTGTTTTTTGCATTATCGAATGTGATTATGAATTTTTAAAAATGTGCAAAATAGCAAATTGTGCAAAAGTCGGGGTCTGCCTGTACTTGCATGACTGATGTAATAATGTCGAATTACATCCACATAGTAATTCATGATAATAAAATGAGAGTGCTATCCATGTTTATCACATTAGTAATGGCTGATTGGTAAATAATGACAATTAATGGACAGTGCATTCTGGGATCTGATAACAGAGAAAGAGCAATGTTTACACATCACCATTAACTCGATAATTAAATAATAGTTTGAGCTGTAAATAATGGTCTATTTTGAGTGAATTTTACAATTTTGTTTTTCTACCAATTGTTGATACCATAAAACCAAAATGGAGCGAAATTGAGTGAAATGACAGTAATGAAAATGGCTCATAAACAGTGGAAGCTGAAGAGAAAATACCTTTTTATCTCTTTCTCCTCCTTCATTTCCCATCATTCCTTCGAGCTAAGTAGAAACTCCCAGAATTCAACTCGAACTATGACACGCCATTGTGCAATCCCATACATGTGATTGTCCCCTGTAATTGCAAGGCGAAAAGAATCATAAAACTATGTCATACAAACATGGCAAATAAAAGGGTTAGGGCCACCAATAAATGTCGGAGCCAGATGACATTTTCAAAGTTATTTCGCTTCGCTTTGGTCACAAAATGGACTTTTTTTTTCTTTTTTTTATTTCTGGAAAGATTTCAACATCTCTTGCTCCATAAGCTGGTGTTTTCAAGGTCCATAAATACATCTAAAGTAAAAGTGAAGTTATTGTATAGACGTTGTCCTAGTGCAGCAAGTGCATAACTGTGTAACACGTCAGATTTGAGTAAATCCGACTATAAATTAGGCGATGTGTTTGGTAAGGCTCGAAAAATACTCATATCGACCCATTAAGATGCTGCTTTTCTACTCAAATAACACGGTGTTGCTTGGAAATTATCTATAGCAACCAGATTTTAATCTTAGATACAATTCGACATCATTTTCTTACTCATAAAATCAATGCAAGTAATATAAACAGAAAATGTCTGATTCTATCAAAGAATTGTTATGGTACAAAATTTCTATAAATACATATCTCTACTGACAGGTTAACCAGGTGTTAAAATATGATATTTACCATATAATAATTTATATAAATGCATACAGCTAGTGGCAGGCTCAACCAGGTATTAAAATATGCTGTCATCTGTACTTTTCCTGTAATATTTCACTTAATGCACGTTACTATATGGTTCAACCAGGCACTAGAGAGTTTGCACAAGGCATTTTTTCGTTATAGTTATGATTTAAAAGTCCAGTTATAGTTATAACTCAACATTTTAAGCTATAACTATAAGAAAATTTACACTAAATTAAAAATAGTGTAACTAATCACAGATTTCACCACTATCGACGTCATGCTAAAGAATGAAAATGGTGCAGATATTGGTTCTCACTTTGTAATTTAGTAAGCTATATTTTATAATCCCTGTAACTAATTGCTTCAATCTTATTTTATTTTGATTAGTTTGTTCAAAACAAGTCAATTCGCAACAAGTCAATTCACTAATAATTTTTTGAAAACTAATGTATATGTGAATTAAAAATTTAGATCGTAAGGTATAATCTTAGTGTATTGTCCTCTGTTTAAGCATTTGTCACCTGTCTGGGCAATCGTCCTCTGTTTATGCATTTATTGTGTGAATATGTTGCTTTTACTCAAGTCATGTGACTTAAAGGCAAGGGAGAAATGCAATGCACAAGCACTCTGCTACAATTTCTCCATTATACTATTTTTAACTTAAATAGATCATAACTATATCAGAAAAATGTCTTGCGCAAACTATTAAAATACAGTATTAACACTATTTTACTGTATTATATTTCACATAAATGCATACAGCTAGTGGCAGGCTCAATCAGATATTAAAATATAGTGTCAACATTACTTTACTCTGTAATATTTCACTTAAATGCATATTACTACAAGTTTCAACCAGGCATTAAAACACGGTATTAACACTAGTTTACTGTATAATAATTCATATAAATGCATATTGCAAGTGGCAGGCACAGCCAGGTATTAAAATATGGTATTGACACTACTGTATAAAATGATCTTGGTTTGTGTAAATAATGAAATAATGTACTTCAGATGATGAATCAATGATTTGTGTTATTAAAATTACTTCATAACGTGTTTAATTAACATAAAACATTATTTTCCACTATATATCGACTTTAGCCTCATAAATCTTAGGTGTGAGTGTGTGATTTATGGCGCTGTGTTAAGTCAATTTGAAGTCTTAAGCATTTGTTTTCCCAAGTGAACATTTATTTTCACGCTGATTCCAATTTCAAAGCCCCTGCCGTCGTATTTGAGAAGTAAATAAGGGAAAAGTATAAACACCTATTCTTGTTGAATTGATATCTCAGCAAATAGACCGGTCAGAGCATAAAGATGTAGGAAAAGCACCACTCCTTAACAAATATTATACAGTAGAATAAGGGCGAGGACCCAATTTTCTTTCGGAAAGGACAAATCCCGTTAGGAAAAGTCAGAAAGACAAATAGAAGCAATTTGTGAAAGAACTATTATTGGCTTGTCCTCGGATTAAAGTGCAATCCATCATTCTAGTCCAATTAACCATCGTTATGTGGCTTTTTTTTCCCACCAGGTTCGAAGTTTTGCCACCAGGGATTCTGGAGGTTGCAATTTTGAGGTTTATAAAAGTGCTGGGTATAAAACAACAATTTTTTTGTGTGATTGTGGTCCAATTGTTGTTTATCATACACGATTTAATATAAGAGGTGATGTTATTACATTTGCACGAGATTGCACGAGAGTTTCGACCCAACAATTTCGCCCCATTCGACTCATTTAAAACCGGATCGTTCAAGTGACGTAATTACTTGGGTATGAAGGGTTATTGGATACATAAATGTTTTTTTAAAAAAGATTAATATAAGGTTGAAAAATAAACAACACAGAATGGCGGCTGAAGTGTTGTTGAAAAAGAATTGAAATATGGTGGGATGATTTCTCATCGTGACATTCGCATAACATCTTAATCGAAACCGACTCAACCATGCATTCATTGCCAAGTGCATCTTGAACAGCTGCGAGTGGTTCCGTTTTAGCAAAAGGCTCCCGCGACGCAATCGCAGCGCGCGCCAAGCGGACGTAGTGTATAATAAAAGATGGTTGGGTAATCGCAGACCATCCGGAAGCGGGCAACAAATAAGTGGGAAAACGTGACTGCAATGCTAAATTAATCGGTTATTGCAGTTTAACAACTTAATAGTTTAAGGCTGAAATAGCGGATATTGGAGGAATTGTTGTTTACGTCATTTATAATTACGGTAAATTTTGATTCATTTTTAATATTTTAAAAATGAATTATTCGATTAATTTAGTTTAAATGGAAAGTAAACCAATTTGTACGGTAATTAGATGATTAATGCAATTTTATACCGTATAAGTCAAAGGGGAAATAAAAAATTTGTTAGTTTACAAATTTACGTTAAATAGTAAATACATTAAATTTATAACAAAACGTAAGAAACTAGTTTTATTTTAAAGTTACGTAATTTATAACGTAAAATAAAAATACCGTATATTACAAACTTGCTATAAATTTTTTGAACGTCAACTTGCAAATAAAATGGGAAACAAAATTTTATTTTTACGTTAAAACAAATTACAAAACCAATACAATTTTCTAACGTTATCGTAATGTTACAAAAACCAAATGAACAACATTTCTACTAAATGAATAAACCAAATTTCGCTTAAAACCATCATATTCTCTCTAACCTTAAACCATCTCCCAACCAACCCGAAAATCCATTTCATCACGTAATTGAAATTCATCTGTAGATCCACAACAGCCGCAAACTTTCACACCATCGCAATTTCTCCCAAACCAACCCACATGCAATTTCCAACCCTAGAAAAGATCCATAATTGAAAGCCATCAAAAATCTCAAGAATAACCAAACCACACAACACATCGATGCTTCCAAGACACTTTGTATATACACATATATATATGTGCCCTCGAACAACCGAATTGAACCTCCCCTTTGTAGCGGACCTCTTGTGAAAGCTTTCCTTTGTAGCTTCGAGTGAAGACGAGATAGGAATGTCGATGACTCTCACTCCACACACATCTCACGGATCATTAACCCTTGCAGCTCCTTGATACGGTATGGTGAAGGAGGGTGGATGCGGGGGAGGGGAGGCAAACTCTCTTTCACACCATCCTCGCTGATAATGGGCCCCGTTAGTGTGGCTAACGTCATGTCCGGTGCCATATGCTCACCCGCCGTGACTGTGTCTAGGACCACAGCCACCCGGAGTGGGCCATTATGCGGCTCATCCCAGCGTATCACGAGGGGGAGGGGGTGTTGAGTGCATAAGGGAAGATCTCTCGACGCTCGAGGTCCCCTTTTCTTCTTTATTTCATTTGTGGACGTATGGATTATGAGGGGCAGATGATACGGCCGAGTTTCGAGTGCGATAAGAAGGGGTGTTTGTGGGGTGCTGAGACGGGAGGGGAGTTTTGGCAAGATTGGGGAAAGTTGGGGAAAAGTGCTTTTGTTAGGGTTTTTTAAGGGGAAAGGGTTAGGTGGGTGGTTTTGAATGTTTTATGAGGTGATATCGAGTTTGTGATGGGTTTTGATTTCATGGGTGCGGGTTTTAGGTGATTTGTTGAGTAAGTGGGAGATGGTATGGGTTTTGATTCAACTTTTCACTCGAGATGGGTGTTTGGTGTAGTTTTGAGGAAATTCGGATTTCTAGTTGAGTTGTGAATGAGTGGAGTGTAATTTTGACGGTTTTTGTATTCACAAGTGAACTGGGAATTGGAATTTTTGATTTTTGTTCGAATTTGGGTGATATATCAGTTTTTATTGGTTCGGTGAGGTTGAGGATCATGTTTAAAGGGTTTATTTGATGTGGAAGATGAAATTGAATTCTTGATTTTTTTATTTTTGAATTTATTTTATCAGGAAAATGGGAAACCGCATTTGATTGTCAATAAAATGATGTTTTCAATCAAAATGGAATTTATTTGCTAAAAGAGGCAATTTTTCGATGGGATAAATGGGTGATTGCAATAAATCGTATAATTCGATTGTTTACTCGATTGGATTATGACAATATCCGACTGAAAGTGTAAGAGCAATGTATGACCGCTGGGGAATGGTACAATCGACCGGAAAAACAATTGAATTATGGGATTTATTGGAATCGCCCATTGTAATGTATGGTGCTTTTGGCTAGCGAGCAATTGCTGATGGGTGACCTAAAGCGATATAATCGTTGTGATTTTTTATTTGCTTTTGTTGTTTAATAAAATTAGTTTTTTTTTTCTGATTTTTTTTTATCTTTTGCGAGATAAAGAATGGATTGGCCATTTTATTTGAGGTGTGCAGATTGAAGTAATTGAAATTGCAAGGAATTTAAGGAAAAATTGAACCAATCGATTTTGTTCCTTGTTTAAATATTTACAAGTGGAGTAAATAAATCACGTACAAAAGATGCCATGTTTATGTTATCTCAACTCCCCTTTCCTTCCCTTTTCCCATCTTTTTTATATCTGTCACATAATCTGAAGCACCATTCTATATGATATCTTTGTATAATCTTATTAAATTGCTTTAAGTTATTCTTACTATTTTAAATAATCTTTAAGTAAGTAGTACAGTGGAATCTTTAATTGCTGAAAAAACACAATTGAAAATTTCTCATTTTAATTTATAATTGGATAAGAAAATTGGTTTTGGGTAGGGTAGTATTTGGTAAATATTGGGTATTTGGTATATTTTTAAATGATGTAATTATGAGTATTTGGTGTGTTTGAAATTTTGTTTTTACAATATTTGGAAAATTTTGTATTTGGTTTATTTGAAGTTTTAATATTTTGTGTATTTGAAAATTGGGTATTTGGTATATTTTAAAGTTATGTAATGATTAGTATTTGGTGTATTTGAAATTTTGGTATTAATTGGGTATTTGGTTTATTTGGAATTTTGATATTTGGTATATTTAAAGTTTGGTATTTGATGTATTTGAAATTTTGGTATTAATTGGGTATTTGGTGTATTTGAAAATTGAGTATTTGCTATATTTGAAAATTGAGATTTGTTATATTTTAAAATTAGGTATTAACTGAATTTAAATTCCAATTCAGCAAACCACATTCGTCATCAATTGTGCATTTCCTAATTTTCTTCCCAATAAACTAATCAAACTTTACCAACTCTCTTTCTTCTAGACACATTCAAAGATCACCAGCTGCCTAATCAAATCAATAAATTACCATAGCAACACAGTATCTCTTTCCGTCCGTCATTCACTCGGCCGCATTAACTCGGATAAGGGGTACGGAAAAGCAGGAGGGAGTCTGGGAAACGTGCAAACGGAATTGATCCTATGAAAAAGGGGTTAAAACTCGCACGTTTCTCATTCAATTCCCTTCGACTCAGTTAATAAATGAGATGATTGTCACATTAGAAAAATGTATCTTTTAATGCCTTCTACCCCTCTTGGGCTACGTATATGTTCAATTTGATTTGCTATTTAAAATATAGGGGGATAAAGAAGGGATTAAAGGAGGCAGATGGTTTGCATTGGTGTTAGATGAATGGCTTGTTTGACTTTTCGCTTTAATCGCAAATGTAACGAGCTTGATATCTGAAGCTTGTAAATAAGGTGATGCGAGATGCAACGTTTCAAATGTTAATGGCATTTCGAATGGATTGGGTACTTGATTATTTATGCAACGAGACTTATTATGCACGCATGCTGCCAGTTTGGTTTCGACTTAAACGAATTAGTTGTGTTTGTTTGTTTGTTAGTTTTTTCGCAAATGCGCAGTTTGATATTCGCAATTGAGTTATGGTGAGAAATTGAATTTGCTCATGTATTTAATGTATGTGATATTGAGTGAGAGTGCTGTGAAGGTGAGTTTGGAACCTCCCTCGATGAATATGGTAATAAAAATGGAAGGAGGTAATATGTGTGGTAATGAAAAAGAGCCTCACCCCACGTGTTATTAACATGGCAACTCGGGGATTTGGAATGGAAAGGAACACACTTTTCGAGTAATGAGGGGATCAAAATGTGAAGGGGGGGTAAAACTCGTTACAATTTGTGGTGTTGAACTTACGGAAGAATCGACTAATTACTTTTAGTGCTCGTAAAATGCGACGATTTTGCATCAAACTTGATTATGGCTTGATTTATTTGACGGTTTGTAGTCGATAAAAGGGATTGTTAAAGTCTAACTAAAGACTTGTGTTTATGATTTTGATATTTTTTCATTTGCAAATTTGGAAATTCGATTTTTTGATGCGAATTTGATTATGAATATTTGTTTAGGTAAAGTGAAATTGATGTGGTTTGTATTGTTTGATGTGATGTTTAAAGCAATTTATCACTCTGATTAGACATTGTACATGGAACAATGATTAACTACCCATAGTGATAATTATTGCTTGCATCTGTTATTACCGTAACTACTGATGCACACTTTGTTTGATTATGTTAATTAAAAAATGATTAAGTTGAAAAAATAAATCAAACAAATGTTTGACAAAGATTAATGCTATTAATTGGAATGTAGATGAATCGGATTTGGAAAAATGTAAATAATTAAAAAGGAGAAAAAAGGAATAAAAATCAATCAAAAGCAGAAAGCGAACAAATGAAAAACAAAAATCTGGAGAAGAAATAAATTGGAAATATTGTAAAATGTTTCCATTATTTTTAAAAAATTTACAATACATTTTTTTTTGGTTTTTGAGTAATTAAAATGTTTGAAATTTTATTTTATTTTATTTATTGGAAAATTTGTGCATCGCGAAGTTGTTTTGAATAGAGTACAGATAATGTTGTTTCTGTTCTTCATTTTTATTCTAAAGTTTAAAGTTTGTAAAGTTTTTGGAAGGAAGTGAAAATGATTCTTTGTTGGCATGAAAAGAGTAGAGGGAAATGGAAACGGCGTCGTGATATGTTTTCCACGGCAATTGCCTCGCCTTATAAATTCTGTTGGGAGGCCATCAGTTGGTGTGGCAGGTAACAGTTTTACCTCAATCCGGATTCCACTTTAATTTTGCTTATTCGCTTGATAACTCACGTCAGAGGCAACGACTCGAGACGTTCGTTGCTCATCGAAAAATGGACAATGAACTATAGACTTGAAATAAAAAATTGGAAAGAATATAAAAAAATAAAAGAAAAAATACATTTTCTTTGCAAACTGTCAAAATGGCTGACATTACACGTGTTTAGTATCGATTTTCACGAATAAAATGAAAGGTTATTTTCTTTTTTATTATTTAAAAATGAAAATTGATTCAGTTCTGTTTTTATTTGTTTTTATTTTGAATAACAAATATTCGAATTAAATGTTTATTTATAATCGGATTATTTCACTTTTATCTTATAAAACAAAATAATTTTTCTTAATATTTGCATGAAATTACTCCACACCCTTTGATGCATGCCCATAATAAGGAAGCCGCCATTTTGACATTTTGATTACACTTTGATGCATACAGCAGATGAGACTGGTTATAAAAATTTCTTTGAGGAATCCTCTTATGTTTAAAGCAAAAAAAAGGAAATGAAAATAGATGTTTTAGCTTATAGGAGGGGGAGAGAAGTATAAAAGGAAAATAAAAAAAGTTTGCATCTGTGAATTTTCACAGGTTCCAGGTTAGGAAACATGGAAAACAGTTTTGGCAATGTTTTGGGGCGAAGGGGAGAAAGCATTTCGCTCTGTTGAACGAGATGAGAGTGTGTTTTAGTCGAGTGGTTGCAGCAAACTGGCAAAAGGTGGATCAATGGTCGAAATGAGTGTGGATTCGTGTATAAATAAGTTAGACATTTCGTTCAGACTCATGTTTACGAACGGCTGCACTTTATGGAAGGCGTTTGTGAAAGGCACCTTTTTCTTTATCGTGGATTAGGAATCGTCAAATTAAACTTTGAAACTCTTACTTAGACTTGTTGGAGGGGAAAAACGATTTAGACCTGCGACATTTGACAGTAGAACTTTACTGGTGTTTAATTATGTAAAACATTGAGCAAACGTTTATTTTTATTTTATGTACTCTTTTATCGTACAATTTGTTTGATATCGGATGAAAACTAGTGTTTTCCGCATAGTATGGTCGTTCTAGATGCTAAATATGAGGGGAATCTATCGAGAAATTTATAAATTAAAGATATCTAATTTACGTTAAGTTGTAAAAATTGTAAATGAAGACATTTCAAAAGTTAAAACCAATAAAGATTGGAGGAAAACTTTAATTTAGAAATTAATCCAGTACATATTAAAAATAAAATTGTCGATATTATCATATTTTATAGAACATTCCAAAGAGATTGTCCCATAATGCATTATGTATGTTGATTATCAATATGGCAGCTGTTAATTACTAAGTGCCAACTGGTCCAGATGTTTATGTATAACTAGACAACATCCATATGCAATTTTATTAAGGAAGGTTACTAAAAGGGACAAGAAGTAAAGTAATTAGTTTTCTGTCCATCTCTTGGACAAACTCAAACAGGAGCAATCTAGAATTTATGAATGTGCAAATGAAAAGAAATGGAGAAAGAGTGAGAAATAAGAATAAAAGAAAGAAGAGAAAGAAAAGCAGTAAAAAGTATGGGTTAAAACGTAAAAGCTGGGATCTAAATTGAAGTACCCAGGGCTTGAGTATGAGCTACACTCAGCTGTAACAACTATCAGTGTACCCAAGGGTGACCATAAGGATGTAGAGAGTTGGGTTTTACCACTATTGGTAGTGTGAACAGCTATTTCCATTTGAGGAAAGAAACAGTTTATTGATATTGTGATAATATAAACAGATTTAAGTTGTTATTCTCTGAAAATTGAGATTGTGATGATTTTAAATGAAATTAGCATAAGGTTTAGAGTAAATTGAGGTGAAGTACAGAAGTTGCCACTGTTTGAAAGGGAAAAATGAGTGGTTGAAAGGAAAAAATATTTTACAGTAGGAAGTGCTATTAAAGTGCATTTTAGATGCCAAAATTGCTGTCTGACATCTTGATTACAGCCTTAAAATAAATGATTTTTTGCTATTTACTAGCCACAGCTGGCCTTCATCAAAATTCACTTGTATTTTATGGAGGGGTGAATGTGTAATAAAGTAATGGTCAAACTCATTCACTAGAGTGAACAAAATGATGGAAACAACTCATTTGAACCCTAACCTGGAAATTAATTCAACATTTTATTTCTAGGGGGCGAATTGGCAAAATGATTGAATCAGATTTGAAAGTAAAAAGTTGGGAAAGGTCAAAGAAACTGATTCATAAATATGAGTTTGAATAAAGTTTTGAAGTAGTTTTTGTCTCAGGTGTCATTTATTTGAACAAATGGCACTTGAGATAGATACTTGAGAGAAATTAAAGGTAGAATAGCTAAATTGCACCAGGTGCAAGCAAAACTCCAAGATAGATTGAGTGGTTGAAGTTGTGCACAGCATGCTGAAATAAAGCCTGGAGCTGTGCCATTGGGCAAATGTTTAACCCTGAAGCAGACAAGGTCGAGTTTGAAAATCTCCATCTGGATAGCAATTTCTCAATCTCAACTAAGAATGATTTTAGTTGAGCATTTTGCCAACACAAGTAATTCACAAACATTTGTAAGCAATTTGTCAATTTGCACTGACGCGAGGAAAAATCTTACTTAAGTTTGAGTAAGATGAAATGACAGTTAAAGTTGGGAAAATTAGAAATTAAAAATATTTGATTATTGCATTTCTCATTAAAATATAGACTTTTCTAATACCGATCATCAGAATACAGATTTTCTCTCAATCAGAAGTAATTTTGATTGGACTGAATCTGGCTCAAAATAAAATGTGATTGCATCAGTTCCTTTAAACGTCGCAACTTTAGGTTGAAAAGGAAGGTTCGAAACCTTTCAACCTTTGTACACAATTCCTTTTACTGAAAACAATATTTACTGTTGTTTTAAAACTGTATGGAAACTTCTGTGTCCTAATGGTTAAGAATAAATGCTGAAGCATATGTGGTTTAAATTTGAATGTCGTTTATTAAAGATATTAAAGTAACTAACACTTGATTCTTGCATCACTCTTGAGTAGTTGTAGAGATGCATGGCCACATCGCTAAAACTATATTGCTTGCACAAAAGCGAGCAATTGACGACTAAACTGTACTGGTCAAAGCCAGAACAGAAGTGATAATACTCGATCAATAAACAATTGATCAAAGGGTCATGCTCTCGGGCATTAGACCTAACACCTATGTAGCATAACCGTAACAAATTGAAAAATCAAACATTTATCAGACACATTAGTAAACATTTACAGCCCTTAACTTTATTTTTTGGTTGTAAGCATTTACTCGATCTAAGTATATTTAAGATGGCCGCCACAAACCGGATATAAATGAAGAAATCTCGTTAATCTCGAATTGAAACGAGATTTCTTGACTTACATCCGGTCTGTTGGTGGCCATCATGAATATACTTAGATCGAGTAAACTGCTTGCAGCCATAAAATGAAATTAAGGTGAGCAAATATTAGATAAATATTTGATAATTTATATTGAGAGTAAAGAATGGAGTAATTAGTATTTAAAAACAAACAAATTAAATGAAAACAAAACTCATGACAACTTGAAATGAGAAACTTATTTCACAAATTACCATAATCCATTCCCTTAGCCTTAAACAACACTCATTTAATTTCAATATTCTTATTAGAATTCTGAGTTTGATAGCATCATAAAACTGATAAATGGCTAAGAAATTAGAATGCATTATGCATTATTAAGATTATGATGAACACAGTTTTAAAAATCACTTTTCAATCGACTATAACGTGCTGAACGAGAACGAGACGAGAGATAGTATGGTTTATCAATAAGAGAACACGAGCTTCTCTCGCTTAATTACTAGTCAATACATCGTATGAGACCACCCATTTGGCGCTGTTAAGTCAAGTCGGATGAGTTGTGGCCTCATATCGGTAGCCATAACCATTGTAAGAGTGACGGGGTCAAACCAAAAGGCGAAAGACGTCGCCGCAGTAGGCTGGCCATTAGCAGATTGCTTCTACCGTTAGTAAGAGCATTAAAGGAACATAAAGTGTCGCTATTAAGTCGGGCAGTGGGCACGGAAAGACGTGAGGGGCTGCGAGCAGAGCTTGCAGTCAAGTGCCAATTACGAGGGATTCGTTGATGGTCAAAGGTTGTCGACGTTGATTGTTGTAATGCTGAATTTTGGGTTGGGAATTAACGTAGGTAAATGTGGTTTGATGACTTCATTTGCACTTTGTTAGGCTTGTTTTGAGCTGTTTATTAGCTTGATGAAATAATTGAGGGAGGGTTTAAGTGTGTTGTGATGGAGTTGGAAGTGGTTGGATATGGTTGTTGGTTGGTTGGTTGGTCAATGTGAGGATAGGTAAGTTAATGGGGAGTTTTGATGCTGTTTTGTTGGATAATATGATGGGAATTTTTATAGGTGTAGGAAAGTAAATTGGGAAATGTTGCTGCATTTCTTTATTAGATGATAATATTAATAATGGGTGATTTTAACATCTTGTTTTTAATCACAACAATGTCTTCTACATGTTAACTAAAGAAGGTAAATTAAATTAAAAAAAATTTTTAAATAGATTATTGTATAGTAAATGTTATACTTTGGTAAAAGAATTTGCTGTAGGATTAATTTTTCATACGCAGAAAATACCACATGTATTTTCAGTGGTGATTGGTCAGAAACACTGACGTCATGAAGCAAAGATGCGTTTAAATCGAACTCTTGTTGTCAAAATTTTCATGTGCGTAAGTTGCAACAAGTAAGTTTTTGAACGTAATGCGACTAGATAATACTTAAATTGACTTTTAAACAGATATGTTCTTTACATTCAATTGAAGCTATCTGTTCAGTTCGAATAATATTCATCATGTGGAACAGAAGTTAGCAGTCATATAACATCAATGAGTAAATGCATGAACATGCCTTTACACAGTCACTCACAAGCATCTGTTATAGAGGCATAATGGTGTCAGCCAAGTGGGATGATGACCTCACAATTCTCATCTAGGAAAGTGAGCATAGACTTGCACATTTTGCATGAAATTTTGCATCAATCTCAGTTTGACTGGCCCATACAAAGTTGTGCAAGAATTTGCTTCACATTTGCTTTGTATCAATGATCAATGTCTGCGTTCAATCCAAAACAAAAAGTGACTTTTGAAAAGTCTTTTCTCATTGAAATTGCTTATTTTGGAATCAGTTAAGTCACTTATGATTTCCATGGGCATGTGCAGTAGAGGCAAAATTACAACCTCAAACAACAAGCCCTCTAAAGTGACTTTTAAAAGGCGGAAAAGTCATGCAACTTATGTTTTTTGGAAAAGTCACTTTCAGCCAGTAACTTATAAAAATCATGACGTTTTAAATGCCATTTCCGGCCGAGAAAAGTCACTTTTTGTTTTGGATTGAATGCACAAAAGCAACTTGTCGAAGTAAATTTAAAAATCCAACATTTTTATCAAGTTTAGTTTATTTATGACTTCTAGAGACACAATTAATGCGATTATAAGGGTGCAGAAAGGCTTAGTTAAATGTAAAGACTTTAAATCTGTGTCTTATAAGACAATCCATGCATTGATCATTTGTTCAGGTGCAGATTTTGGAAATTTGGATTATTCGTGTGTTGATTGTTGCATCACAAATGTTTGCACAATATGTAATAATTATTTTTTTCAACATAAACAAACCTTCATCTATACAACTGTGAATGATGCATCGTGGGAAGTGAAAAACACAAAAAACTTTATTGATATAATAAAATGAATGAGTTGACACGACACTAGTTTAAAAATAAACAAGAGACAATATATCATCTCGAACCAAATACTATTCACATCCATATATTAAAAAGAAAATGGCAGTGCCGATGGCACAAACGTATGATTGAGAGTGGAAAAGGGCAAGCATCCATTGCCTTTTGCCATGGACCATCTGGTGGAAAACGTGGGAAAGGGCCACTAACAGGCATCCTATTCAAGTTGGCACGTGGCCCAGGAGACAAGTGTTGAAGAAAAAAATGACACACGTAAACAGTATGGATGGCAATTATTGCTAAGATACTCCCCTCCACCACTTGGCAACCGCCACAGGATTATTTCCAATTATACACGACTCACTGGCAAGTGAAATCAATCAAAAGTTGTTGTGTCATACTCTATAAATCAATGTCTCAGGTTAGCAACAAACAAAAAATTTGTTTGTTAACTTAATGCTGATATGTTACAAGTGAAACAATGGGTGGTCATCTGGAGAAATTGCAAGTTATTGAGGTTATATTCAAGTTGCTAGGTGACTAAAATGTACAACAATTGTTAGAATTTACTAAAATAAGCACTTGTAAACATGATTTATGTATTGTGTGTGATCAAATGTGACAGTTTAACGTTTTGGTATATTTTTTATAAGAGCGCTTCAGATGGTGGATGTTGAAATAATACACTAATTTCTCAATGGAGGGCATAGCTAATGCTAAATAGATTATTCGCAAGTGGCATTAGTTGTTTTTGTTGTGATTATTATTTGAAATTATGAAATTGTTTTAAGGATTTTGATATTCTTGAAAATCTCATCATTTCAGAAATCTTCAAAAATCTTCTACAAATCTCACTATCTTAAATCTATAAAAATCAAACTAATAAATCTGAAAAAATCTCTTTGAATCTGTATCAATTAGAAATTGAGATCTACATTATTTCATTGGACATTATAAAACTGTCAGACCCCTTGAAACATTTACAAAACCAGCACCTAGTGATAGTTTACTAAAGTTTTCTATACTTTTATACAACTACAAAGAGAGAAAGGATCGTGAAGATTTACAACTTTGTATTATTATTGTTGTTATTATTATTATTATTTATTAAAACGGGAAAGTTGTAAAACGACTCCGGTAAATGTAGTCATATTTCATTTGTGGGTTATTGGTGGAATGTGGGTGCAGTTTAGAACTGAGGGTCTAAACCATAAATAATAAGTGTTCGTAAACAGTTTTATGTTTGACAATTTATTTCTATTGCATCGCATCTGACAAAAATTTATTGAATTTATGAGTGCACTTAGTAGAAAACAAAAGAGTCCACTGAAATATGGCTGGCACGAACCAGAAAAAGCAAACTCAACTCGATAGGAATTTTCTTCTTGATTTTACAGTAACGTTTAAACGTCATTCTTACAAATAAATAAATAAATAAATAAATAAGTTAAATAATAAAAATGGAGGATCTGTCGTTGGTTGAAGGTTGGCGTGTTACAGGTTTGGTTTGAAATAAATATGAATTTAATGAATAATTGATTGGTTTAAGTTGTAAGTTGGTTCGAGAAGATGGCTCGTGTAATTGTGTTTTAAGAAATCGATTGACTTGTGTCGTTTTGCGAATAAATAGTCGATTAGGTTGAGAAAATGGTGGATGAAGATAATTTAGGATCCCGGCGATTATGGTTTTATCGATTAATTTAATCGATTATTGATTTGGCTTGCTTGTTTGTTTGATTGAGTGTGTAATTTGGAGTTTGTTATTGTGGTAATTTTAGAAATATCGATTAATTTGTATCGATTATTGATTTTTGAGGAAAGTAATTGAGCTTAATTGAGCTGTTGTTTAAAATGACATGAAAATTGATTAATTTAATCGATAATTATAAATAATTTAAAATATCGATTTATTTCTTAATTACACAACAAATGTCATTTTAAAATCAAATCTTTTTCAAAATAATCGAATTTTTAATCGATATTAAAATCGATTAATTATTTTATTACCGAGGAATAAATCGATTTTTTACAACATTTTAATTTAAAAATCAAACTTCTTTAAATAGATATAAAAAATCGATTCGCACCTATTTCCCACTAACTAAACACGCCCATTACCATTTTAAAAAACACAAAACATTGACCAATCCCCTTTGTCCATTCTCCATTCTCCATATTGAACAGCAGTGATAAATGAAGATGATTAGGCGGAAATGAACACGTTGTACATAGGAGCCCGTGTTGGAGCGACCCTTTATCTACCACTTAGCCGTCTTTCATGACGGATGCAATACAAGCTCGTAGGCAATCTCCGCCTAGCTGCCCTTCAAACACAGACCTCCGGGACCGTTTCCCTATGGGCAGATCGACAGAGCAGAAAACTTGTCACGTATCCAGTTTCCCCGTCATTAGACCAAGCTTCATTTGCCTCGAAACGTAACACATGTGCAACGCAAAGACAGCCACGAATTCCCTCATCCCCCTCTCTCTCTCTCACAATGAATAAGGATTTTTGAGTTGAATGGAGGCCCCGGCTCAGCAACAAAAGCACCGGGTTCTGTACACGGCCAGGGGAATTTAAGTCCATCCGATACAGTATTACTTGTTGTTGTCCTCTAGGGGTGCTTTGAAGCTCTCTCTCTCTCTCTCTCTACTCATACAAAGAATCCACTTCTTTTTGTGGCTTTGCAAGTCCCCTAGTTGAGAACATCAACATACTGACAGATGATGCTGCTGCTTAAATTAAGGGGCATGTTAGTGCACTGGAGAAATTGACAATTGGATTAAGGTTTGCAATGGAAATGATACCTTCGACTTTTTTAACATGTTCTTTTTTTTATGGTATGATTTGGTATTATTAAAATTTTTAAAAACAGATTTTGTAAATTTGTTTTTGATTTTTTTTTTAAGTATTAAAAACAAATTTTGTTAATTTGTTTTATATTTTTTAAGTATTAAAGTCATTTTATAAATTTGTTTTTGATTTTATAAATTTCTTTTTGATTTTGAATTAGTGGTTTTGTTTTTGGATGTTTTTTTTTGTTTTTAATTAGATTTTTAAAATGGCAAAACTGAATTAATGGCCATTTGTTTTTGGTAATGTAAAAGCAACAAAAGCAGATTTTTAAAATGGTTTCTTGATTATGAATTGATATTGATAAGTCATTTAGTTTTTGATTAGATTTTAGAATAACAACTTTAAAAACATAAATAAAAACTAATGTTTTTGCAGCTTTTGTTGCTTATAAAAGTATATTTAAAAAAAAAACAGATTTTGATTTTGACTCAGTGACTTTGACAGTTTTTGATTTTGACTCAGTGACTTTGACAGTTTTTGTTCTACTTTTGGAACATTTTCAATCATTTTTTATTATAAAAATTATAAAATTACAACATAAACACACAAATTACCAGTTTTTCAGTTAAAACAAAAAAAGAATTACTTTTCACTTTAATTAACCACTAAACTAAATTAACTAAAACCTACCCACAATTCCCTTAGAGTGAATCAATCATTCAACAAATTACCCAACCCACAACTCTAGCATATTAATTTAATCACCCACTTTTTATCCTCTAAAAACCAAAAAATGGCCTCACTACATTAACTTTTTTCATTTTATCCTTTTTAACTTATCCCTAGTGGCTGTGTCTCAACTTATTCGAAATTTTGCCATAAAGGAAGTGTTTTTTAAACCCCCATTTATCATCCTTAAGACTTTGTTATTGGCAGATGACATAAGTTATGGAAATAAAGAATGGCGCACGTGACACGGGTGCATCAAGATGTCGGCGTAATTGATCAAAATTTTTATCAGCAATCGGAATAGAGTCACTAGTGGAATTGCTTTAAAAGCAATTTTTAGGCAGCGAAAATAAATGGCTGTTTCTTTGCGATAGCAACGAGAAATTTTTCTCGCGTGATAGTTAATGACGGCGGTGTCGCGATGGAGCAGTTGCTGTCTTTCCCGGTCGCATCAATCATTGCGAACGATAAAGACGTTGGCTTTTTCCTCGAGCCACACAAATCTGGGGCCAAGATGAACAAGGAATTTGTAAGCGCCACTAGTCTCTCGTGTTTTCTTCGCTTACAATCACACACGAGACTTCGCTAAGAGCCTGCGCACATACCATAAAACCCAAACACCAATAACCCGGCCTTGTAATTAATGGCCGAGCTAAAGAAATGTGAGCTACATTTTGATTAGTTTTTTGCGAGTACAACTCTGTTTGGGCCGCATAAAAGTGTGGATTTGTTTGGATTTAGTGAGATTAAATATTGATGAAGTGAATTGTGGGAGAATAATTGTGAAAAAGGGTGATTTTATGGAATTTTATGCTGAGAAACTGGTTTAAATTCGGTTACTTTGAGGTTTGGTAGGGACACCTGGTGTTTTTGTTAGGTGCTGGTATGCAGAGAAATTTGGATTTATGTGCTTATTTGCCCATAATTCTATTTTTTATCTCGTTTTGATGTGACAGGATATCGGTTAACATCCAGAGATATTAGATAGAGGAAGTAGATACTGGATGCAGTAGCTGCCACCGGAAGTTGATGACGTCATAAGTGTTGAATGTGCTTGATTTTATTTATTAACACAATTCTTTATCGTAAGAAATAAATCGTTATAAAATATCGATATTTAGTCGATATTGTATATTGAATAAATATCGATTTGTTAATCGATTTTTCTCATGCGAATTTTATCGGATTTCATTATTAAGAAACTGAAAACTCGACCATTTTTGTGGAAAATGTTAAGATGGCGTCGTGTTACTCTTAAAAGTTTTAGGTTTGAGGTTAATCAGTTTAACATTTTACCTGATTGTGTGGTCAGGTTTAAATAATGATGCCAATTAGTGAAGGTCTTTCTTTGTTCATTAAGGGGTCTTTAATGTGAGATGTGGGCCAATGCTTGAACTCTTTTACCCTTTTATTTGAAGGCTGAGCTTTGAACCCAAACTTGGGTCAAATGGCAAATGCCTAAACTAATCTGACTGCGATTAAGCTTAATCTGATTAATTGTTCAGTAATTTAATAATTTTAGTTTCGTAATATTTTTTTCTTTTCTTAAGTGCAAGTTAGTTGAAATGAATCTGGGATAAAAGAGAACATGATTTTAATGTCTTCAGTGGATTCTGACCTGGCCATTTTGAATTACCGGATTTGATTTGATTTCCCATAATTCGATTTTCTCAACAATTGACTTATGACTTGTATTTCCTGTGTTGATATATTGTAGTTATGATTTGTGACTTTGGCATTTTTAACACGTCTGTGGATTATTGAAAATTGAAGTTAAATATGAACCACCTTTGATTAAAACTATTCAAAAATTTGATTATGGGTTAATTTTTAATCAGATGTTCATTTTTGACCATTATTTTTGTACACATGTTCATTTTTGACTATCATTTTTGAACACATGGTCATTTTTGATTAGGCTTTTTGAACAGATGTTCATTTTTTACTAGAATTTTGAACATGTTCATTTTTTACTAGAATTTTTGAACAAATGTTCATTTTTGACTAGGTTATTGGAACAGATGTTCATTTTTGACTATGATTTTTGAACAGATGTTTATTTTTTACTAGGATTTTTAAACAGGTGTTCATTTTTGACTTTGAATTTTGAACTTTGTTCATTTTTGAAAAGAAGTTTATTTTAATCAGAGCATCGTTTTTGACTATGGGTTCAATTTTATTTATTCAGACAAATTGAAATTGTTGCAATTGAAATTAATTACACAGCACTTTCCATCTGTAAAATAATTTTTCAATTCATCCAGCAGAGTCAGAATTAAAAATGTAAACACGTTTTATTCTTGTAGTAAATCTCAACTTGATTCATTAAACGAGTAATTGAATGGACACAAGTGAACATTTGTTTTTTAAATTTCCATTTCTAAACTTCTCATTTCCAGTTGACTCCTTTCATTCCTTGCATTGAAAAGTATAAGCAAAATGTTGTTTCCATCTCACAAGGACATCAGGTTAAGACAATTGAAAATAAATGTACTCCTTTTATGACTAACAAAATATACGACACAAGGTGGGACAATAATTCCTCTTACTCTTTACATGACAAAATAGTCGTGTACAACTTTCAACTCAATGAATAAGTACAGTTTATTTTTAAAAAATTTTTAATTTTTTCTTGGGCTTTGATGGGTTTAAACACAGTTTAATAAACTACTCACGTTCTGCACTCGTAATGATTTCCACTGAAAACCCATATACAAGAAAGTGATAGCAATCAAGAGGAAAATGCGCGTGTAATTTATGGATAAAGTGAAGTAAATTGATGGGTTCATACGATCTGTTTTAGGACGCCCCCTATAGTCAGTTGATAGGATTTGTTGAGAAATAAAATGCAATTTCAATTAAATAAATTGATTTTGTTTGTTTTTTTAGCAAATTTGTTTGAAAATTGCAGTTGACAGTTGGAAAAAATTCCATTAGTTAATGGTACACAACAGTTGTTGATGTTAATCATGATTTATTACCACATGTTGAGTGTTGTAATAATAAATTAGTATACATTAGTATAAGCACAAAAATCTATTGCACACATAAGTTGTACTTGTAACTTTATTTCCAACCCAATTGTTGCTAAGCAACAAACTGGATGTAATCAAATGGTTGTTTTCTTAGAGTTTATAAACAATCTAGTGAAATGAGTTTTTTCTTCTTTTTCTATATCTCTTTTCCTCTCGTTCTCTAAATCTTTTCTTAGGAAGAGATGGAGGATGGAAATTGTTTTTCTTATGTTTGTTTGGGGATGGCAAATAAAATATTGGTAAAAGATCCTAATAAAGAAAAATATTGCTCTGTTTGATGGATTGGATTTGGGACAAGGTAAAATAGATTAAAGGTGAAGGTAAGATGATGCTGTCATTTTCTCTTACACCTGTGAATGTGGATTTAAGAATAGGTAGGCTTCTGAAATTCCCCACTGTTTCTCGAGTTGATGGTATCAGTTGCAAAGAGGTGGGGTGTCTTGTGATAGTGTTAATGATTTATTACTCTCCTTGTTCGAGTTGTTTTAGGAGTAGTTTCTCTAAGGTTGTCCATTCTCAAAGCTTTTATTGTAGTTTAGAGTTGGATTAAAGTGAAAAGTAGATTTAAAGCTTTTTACATTTTTATTCATTTTTAAAAACATTGATGTTGGTAATTAAGTATTCTGAAGAAGTTTAATTAAAACACAGGCTACAAAATGATTACTCTGCACAAAGGCCAAAGTGAATAATTCTGCGTCCCTCTCAAAAAGTTTATTTATGGTTTTTAATTTATTAAATTATTTCAATTGAATCGGGACTAGGGAAACTTATTTTCTGCGGAATATGCTTGTATACAATTAATGAGTTGTGTCGTGTGATCCGCTCATTGGTACAAATAACCATAGGCAATCAATTGCAGGATTGTGCCTTCAATATCTTGGCTTTTGTGGCATTTTGAGACAAGTTGATGTGATTTATGTGCTTTTTAGAAAATTGTCTTTCCCAAAAGCAACTTTGGAGTCACTTTTCAAAAGCCAAATCTGATTTTGTCTGCCGTCATCTGAGTTTGACTTAAATAGGTGTGATCTGGAGATCCTAGAACTAGTTCTGAGAACTATTGTGGAAATCAACTTGCTGAAAGCAAGATTTCAGTGCGTTGTTCAAAGCAAAAAGTTGATTTTGTTGATTTGACAAAATCAGCTTCTAAAAAGAATATTGAATGCACTTAATGTTTTATTCATTATAAGCACTAATAAAAAGCAATGACAATTCAGAATAATCTGTTAGTTGTTGGTTACACTCTCTATTGAGTATTAACAGCTTTAATTTATCTTAATTTTTAATTTCGATATTAAATTAAAAAAATTTTATTTATCTTTATCATAATTCATTAAACTGAACTTGAAAGATTTTCTCATTTTTAAGCAGCTTAAATATTTATTTTTTTATCTTATCTTTTTTATTGATAAAATAAAAATAGAAAGAAAAAATTAAAGATAAATAAAAACAAAGAAATGTTTGCTTTTTTATTACTTGAAACGAATGGATCAATATGTTATCACATAAAAAAGAAATAAAAAATAAAAAAAGCATGAGAAAAGACAGACGGTCCACGCCACTAGTCACAGGATTACTGACTAGATACGAATCTGTCCCTTGATCATTGAGCTGCAAAATCTCGTGGGTGTTTGAAGTCGCCATTTCTCCCCTGCCAATCCCCCCTTCTCATTCACCCTATCTTTGATCCTTAAGCCTAGTCCATTAGGAA
This sequence comes from Geophilus carpophagus, assembly GCA_034687075.1. Lineage (NCBI taxonomy): Eukaryota > Metazoa > Arthropoda > Chilopoda > Geophilomorpha > Geophilidae > Geophilus > Geophilus carpophagus. Next base: position 22,514 of record JAQFZN010000454.1, read on the forward strand.
AGTGTAATCAACCATTGCAGTTTTTGCGGTGTGACGAGTTTCATCTTATTAACACATCTTAAAAATCTCCCTCTTGTGACTATTTTTTACATTAGAAAATTTATTTAAAAACAAAATCACTCTCTCGAGGACTAATTAAGAGGATTTTTTGAGAAATTTTAAAAATATTATTTATTCTTATCAACAATTCAAGTCCCACAAGGCTTCCCTCAGTTTATTTAGTCAAGGAAATATGGTTTGGGGGGGGGGGGTGGAGAGGGGGTCATGGGGGGATAAGGGACCTTGCAGTTGCAGGACCTTTGCAGTTACCTCATTTAGTGGGGAGTGATGTGGAGGGTAAAGTGGTTTTTAGCAGGGTGAATGAGTGGTCCACGAGTGATGCAGCTGCAAGACACTATGAAAACACTATCATTCAAATCTGGTCTTGACATTTGTTTACTTTGTGGACTTTGGATGAGACCCTCTGGGGTCTATTTTACACTTTGTTAAGCTTTTCAGCTTTTCTAAGATATGGTGATTTTTTTTTCTCTTTCTTGTCATGGGGATAATAAAATAAAAAGATGGTGGTGGAAAGTTTATGTTGAGGTTGTTGGATCAAGGACACTTGAAATGGCATTTTCAAGTGAGTTTGTTGCAATAATGCAAGCCACAGGATGATTCAGTTGGCTATTGAAAATGTATAGAATTTGCTCACTGGATTACTCTATACTGCTCTATAATCTGGCATGAGCTTTTTGGTTGAGGGGCAGGTATTGAGATAAATTTGCTGTTTTAATATGGTAATTGCAAGTGGAGATAGTAGGGAAAACAATGGACATATAGAATGATTAATGGATTAGTGGAATGAAATTTATTCTTCAATAAGTTATGGAAATATATGGAAATGTGTTTTCTTTATAGTTTGATACTAAAAGTGTATCTTTTAGTGATGAGATTAGCTTGGAATATGGGAATTCAATATATTTAAGTAACTGGTTTTACATATTTTGATCAAATTTTCATGAGAATAAAAGTCAAGTAAGTGACATGATTTAAGCAAAATGATGCTTCTTATGATTATTAGGGAAATAACCTGAGATAATTGCTTCAGGTACAGACAAAAAAAATGATATTTACACCCGATTCTGTTTTTACACGACAGATACGTTCCCTAAGAATACGTGTAAAAAAAAATTGTGTAAATTGTGTACATTGTACCTATGGAAAAATAGAAGATTAAAGTGGATTTAAGAATGAATATATTTCAGTTATAATTAACTCCTTTTATACCAATCAGCCATAAAACGTCTCTGAGAAGATTTGGTTACATTGGTCGATCGGGTTAAATCAAAATAAGTTGTGTGAAAGAAGAATTAAATTTCTTTTCTAATTCATGTTAAATCAAAATCGTGTAAAAAAAAGTTCGTGTAAAAACATAACTGGGTGTATTCTATAAGCCCCTGCTTATTGGTACTAGTGCATATTTTTGCATAAATTAAGCATTGTAATCACTCTTAATGGTATTTTATTGTTTTAAAGGAAGTGGTTAGTACATATTGTTGTCCAAAGTATGTAATGGTTTCATCTGAGGTTGTGGCTTAGTGGTTTGAGCTTGGATCTATTATTAGCTCAATTTAATATAATTATTGGTAATTGAGTGTGAACACTGAAGAGTCTATTGTGTACATTGAGAGCTATTTTCTATGTTTTAAAAGCAGTTATTTACTCTTTAAACTCAGATAACTGTTTTTCTTCAACTTAATTCTTATTGCTGTCTACAATTCAGTAGGAGTTTTATAATTTAGTTAATCAATTTGACTTGAAAGTGATTTCCAATACATGCTGAGTCCACCCACATAATTATAGGCTTTATACAGACATTCTGTGTGGCATTTACAATTTCTTAGTTGAAAGGCACTAATAAAATGGGAAATCTGTCAGCTCCTATCCCTTTTAATGTTAGCTTCAGATATCCTGTGGTGCAAAGCTTCTACTTTTTATCCAACCTGAATATCTTTTTTCCATTGCATAAATCAGTGTTGTATAAACCTAGTGGTTCATAAATATAGAATCAGCTTTACATTATTATTGATAAGGGCTAAAGCCTAATCTCTGCAATTATAAATTTGTGATAGGAAAGGTCTTAGCTTTCCAGTATTCATGAAAAATGCAATTAGAATTGAACAACATCAACAAAATAATAATGAGAAACTTTTAAAATGCTGGTTCTTTTGTTTGGATAAATGAAGCATCATTAGCAATTCGGCATGAATTTCAATTTGTTTACAATTCTTGTAGCTATTACAAAATTAGCTTTAAACAATTTGCACTTCATCAATTAACCTGACCTCATTTTACACAGTCCTTTAAATAAATTTTCGAAACATGCAAACCAATTACAGTATTTTTCAAGTTCTTTTTCTTTTTGTCTTATTTATCTTCTCTGACATAGTTAAATATTTAGTTTAGTGCTTTTTCTTAATGCATGGCTTAATCTTGAAAACAAGCATATGACTACTGGCAGGATCAAGCAGGTAATCCATTCTTCTTCCCCTTACTTTCTCCCTTCAACGAGATCGAAGACGTAAAGCTTGTTGGGATTTTCTTTTCGTATTCTCTTTATTCAAGAGAATGCACAACAAAGCAGCAAGGATACCTTCCAAAGTGGAAACCTTGGTTTAAAGCAGTTGTTACTGAAGACAAAATAATAAATAAAGATAAATTTTGCAAATTTTGAGTTGGTCGTAATATTATGACTGTGTAAACAGACTAGTTTTCCTGGAAGACAGATAATACGAGTGACAGATTATTCATTTGCTGAGGGTTGAATATTTCGAGTAGCGTGGATTATTTTTACTGCACATGCTCTAAAATAAGGACTTCCTGTTTGTCTTTCATTAAAACTTGTAGATATTTGTTTCACATTTTAGTAAAACCCAGCACTTCCTGTTGTAACCTGAATTATTTAAACATGTAAACACGGCCCATTTCAGTATTATCTACAAGAGGGATTATCCACAACTTGAAATATTCCATGCATGTAAACATTGTATAAGATATTTCTTATACAAAAAAATTATGCATAAGTGGCTTTATGAATATACAGCTTTGAGTAAGAACTGAGTTTTTTAAAACGTTATTTTGTTTTGTGCACACAAAAATCCAAGTGATCTGATCTATCCAGATTTCCCAGTACTAAATTTGTTCCCAGTCTCCAGTTCTGGCCCTGCTAACATGTAATTGAACAATCTAGATACAGCCATATTTTAATACGAGCATTGACAAATTGATCAATAACATGGCTTACGCTGACAAACACTTAGCTTGGAAGCATGTAAATTTAAATATCGATTGATTTCCTAGAGCCTTGAAGAGAATTAGATGTAAATCTCTTAAGCAAAAGTTTAGTTAGAGCAAACATGATGCAGAAATGACTAGTCACCTCGAATTAAACTTAAACCTGCATCTGCAATAGGGTTTATAATTTCACAAAGCTGGTCCGACTACACATTACCATACAACCGACAATATAAAGCAATAAAGCATGCGCAAGTGATGACCCCGTGGGCAAGGAAAGGCGTTTGGCAGCTTGTCGTGGAGTTACTTATGCTTCTCACATTCTTTTACCTCTTCTGGAACAAGGGGCAAGGCAGTGGTGGGGGTGGGCGCACCTTTTGGCCCTTGTCATCCATCTTCAACTTGGATTGGATTGAGATTCCAACCCGCCACTGACAGCTCCACTGCCTTTGCTAAAGATGCCGGCTCTGCTTGTAATAATAATGTCAACGTGTAAAGGAGTTGCCCACCTTTTTTTCTTGCAGAGGTTAATGAAGTCTGAGTTATAGATGGAGTTTAAATAAAGTTTTTGGATATTCTTATTGAGTTTTTTTTCTATTTTAGCAAGATTTTCTTTAGAGATTGTAATAATATGTATTATATGTTGTATATTAATTTAAAACAAATTATGTTTAATTAAAAGTAAATATGAAAAGGTTGAAAATAATCAGAAAATTAAAATTGAGGATATCAAAATATGCAGAAAAATGAAAGGAAGATGATGTGACTAGATGATACCAGGACAGTTTAGGATTTAAAAACGGTGTAAAGAACTTTGAAAGGTAGTTAGAAAACAGTTCTGATGATAATCTTAAGGAGAAGATTGAAAATGGTCTTGAACACATGTGAATAAAGCTAAAATTATTTGAAAATAACATATTAGCACATGTAAAAATTATATGTATGTTTTTTTTGGATTATTACTTTTATGTATGTTGTTGGCAAATACATCATCATGCAGGTGTCCCAGTTAATCCATCACTTGGTTAAAGCACTCTGATAATCAGGAGTCTACAATACTCTGTGCACTCAAGAATAGAATAATTGTTTCAAATATGATTAGTCAAGCTCCTTTCATTAACTTTCGAAAAGAAAGTCACTAGACGAGAAATTAGTTGAGTTAAATTGTATGAAAAACAAATGTAATTACTGTAAATATACAGACTGTAATATATGTATTAGCTACTTTTGGCCAAAAAAGCTTATTTTAGTCATAAAATTTCACACGACAAATATACAACTTTGTTTACTTTTTAATAATCAAAATGGTGTCCACGTGATGGTACTACTTTCTAATCACTACGTCTTTGTGAAGACGCTTGATTAATCATATTTCAAACAACTATTCTATTCTTGAGTGCGCGCAGAGTATATAGTTGTTTATAATTGTAACTACGCAATTGGTGTCTTGAGACATTTTAAAGTTATTTTATAAAATTTTACTTTAATTGACTTGTTGATTTAAAATTTTACGATGCTGTAGAGTAATAATGTGGTGATTAATTTAAATTATTAAGCATTTTCTCTGTTGGGATTTTAATTTAGACATTACGTACATAAGATGATGCTATGTAGTTTAAAGGTGTTTGCAAAATTGGCCACATGAGGTGCTGTTGACCTTATGTCTTGAGCATAGTCATCGTTTAACCGAACCAATCTTATACACAAAATTTCATTATAAAAAGAGCCTAAGGTTATAACAAGGAAATGTGAACAGAAGATTTGATGCTCAAGGCTTTTTCTCATATTAATCTATGAACTTTTTAAGAGTGGGTCTTGAATTTACATTACATTTCATCTTCTTCATGAATCATTTAATAATAGAAACTTTAAATTAAATTAAATTTTAAAAATTTAAAAATTTGAAAAAGTCAAATTGGAAAATGAACCTTTTTTATAATGAATTTTTATTTTTACAAGTTCCATCTACTGAGAGTTTTGTTTAATATCTCTTTCCATTTTGGATATTTGTTTTATGGATTCATCACTAGAGGTGTAAAAGACTCAATTAAGTAATTTTCCATCTTCATTTTTATGATTTCTCTCATTATTAGTCATTTAAAGCTCCTTAAAAGCTCATTAGTCATGATTTGAAAAGATTTGAAAAGAAATGAGTAATTAAAAGTCTCAGAGGAATCTGTAGAATGGATTGTTTATCAAGCTCCCATAATGCATTGAGGAAGAATGTTAGATATTGCAGTGTTTAAGATGTGTGCTTATATAATTTAGGTAAGGTTTTATTAAGTAGATGTGAGATTGAAAGTGGATTTGAAATATGGAGTAATTTGTGTTTAAGTTAATAGCATCTTTTTAATTCGTGTGATGAGCTAATTAAATATTTAATGAATGTTGGTGACACGAAACAATTTGTAATGAAGAGGAATTCTCACACGTCTTTTTGGGCTTTGGCTATAAATTAACGCAGTTATTTAGGAAATAAAATGGCTTAAAAGATAAAAAATGGAGGATAATGAAAAAGATTGACGCCAATAATAATTAAAAATGGTCGAACAACAACCATTAATGAGATGAAGTTGATGATAAGCCACGTCGTATTTTATGGAAATAAAAAATAAGAAAAATGTTTGGAAAAAAAAGTTTTTGAAATTTATGTTTTCTGTCAATGAAATTTTATGTACATTGTTAAAAAGGTGTTAAAAAATGAACTTAATTTCGAAATTTTTTGAAATTTTCGAATTTTTCAAAACTTTAAGAATTGTAACTTTAATTTATTTCATATATTTTATTTATTCAAGAAGATAAAACGGCGAGTGATTTTTAAAATGAATTTTGTTTTTTGAACAGTCGAAAGAAGGAGTTTAGAAATCTTTTTCAAGAAAGAAACGAAAAGAGAAAGAAAAAAAATATTAAGGCGCTCTTTTCTTTTTCCAACTTCTCTCGACTCGGCTTTGCAAAATTGAATTGAAGAGTCGTTTTCTCTCGGTTGGAATAAATATATGAGGACAGTGTGATGCATGATGGGAGTAGGATAAGTTTTGTAAAATGGCACTAAATCAGTGACTGAGAGAGGATTTTTGCGAGGATACTTTTCACAAGACACCATTTCGTGGTCTTTTATAGTCTATGGACAATTGAAAGTGCAGTTTTGAGTCGTTGACGGATACAAACTTCGCAAACTTTTTATTACCCATTTTTTTCTCTTACTTCATCTTTCTTTGAATTAAGGTAGAAGCATGTACATCTTTTCATCCGGCTTTGTGTACTTCTCTAGTCTCTTTCAATCAATTTTTTAATATTTTATTTTTTAATATTTTATTATTAAAATTTAAATAAATTTGAATATTTTTCAAACCCAAATTCATTTTTGTATTTCCATAATTATATCAATTAATAAAATTCAACGGAGAAATATTGATAACAAAATCAATTTATAATACAAAATGGCTGCTTGAAATAAATTGAAATAAAGCAACAACAAAATGGCGTCAGCAATACACTGACTATATTTTTACAATTGATTTTTCTTAAATCCAAACCAACCCTTAGGTCCTACCATTAAACAAACAGTCAAGATAATTAGGTCTATTTCGAGAATTTAATTTACTATTTTTCTTATTTTAATTTAAATAAATAAATAAATAAATAAATAAATCGAGCTTTACAAATTCTCTCAAAATTTCATTATTACAATAAACAGTAAATAATAAAAATTGAAACCAATAATCCTTGACAAACACCGGATATGATCTAATCAGAAATCTAACGATCTAATCTGAAAAACGAGAAAACAAAATGGCAACCATTCGCTTCTCTTTCTATTTTTATTCCTAGTTTGAATGCCCTCTTCTCTGTCTTTGTCTCTGAGAACAGACAAGCCTTGTAAATGGACTCGGTTCATTTGGTCGACCAACGATTCGCCGACCACGATTCGCCGACCACTATTCGCCGACCACGAATGGTCGACTGATGAATGGTCGACAAAAATGAAATGGGACAAATCGTCGACCAAAAAATTCAAGAAAATCAAAAAATCCCAAAAAGACACAAGTCTGGGAGATTTAAAATTTTCTTTTTAGCACGTTCAAAAGAAGCTAAACAATTGAAAAGTGCCTTTAACCAATATGTTAATAGGATCAAGAGGTCTA
>JAQFZN010000455.1:0-29900 GCA_034687075.1 Geophilus carpophagus
TTTTTCCAGATATATTTTAATTTAATACACTAAATTTCACTATTATATAGCAAAATTAACTTTTGTTTAAATGATGAATGAGCTGTAGGAAATAAGTTTTAAATATGAAACTAGTTACTAAATATTCCACATAGTTTAGTTAATTATCAGTAAATTTCCTACTATTTTTATCAATTAATAGTTTTTTATCTATTGTAATTTCCCAATAGTATAGAAATAAACATAAATTTGCTTTTAACATAGTAAAATAAATAAAATATCTTCAAATTCATTTAAACTAAATAAATTAAATTAATAAATTTATTTATCTCTCATAATATTAAATATGTATTAAATTTTAAATAAATACTACTTTATTTTGATTAAACTATCAATAATAAACAAAATTAGAATTTTAATTTGAACTTGATTAGCTAAATTTCAGGTAATCATGATCAAATTGATATCTCTAGTGAGTTTTTAACTAGTTTTTATTTGCAATTCTTTTCATTGATAATATTGTTTTCACATTGAATGTACAAAAGATAAAAGAACAAAGAAATGATATTAAGACAAAACTTAAAAACAACTCAAATAACTTAATTTTTTTATACATTATTTTAAGTTTTTTACAACTTTGAACAAATATACAATCGAGTAAGTGATTATAACAAAACTCGAGTTTATAACTGACCAAATATTCTTACCTTGTGAATGGTTAATATGCAGTAGGCCAATGTAAATTTTTCCCAGCTTTCCTATTGATGATGGGATTGGGGCCTCATTTTAGGGGGTTGGGGATGACAGCTTTTACATGGAAGAATCCAAGCTGAACCTCACCCGGGGTGTGAATGGTCAATCCAGTAGGGAACATAAAAATGGAGGACAGCTTTCGTTTGCATGAGCACTCTTGTTTGTTTGATTGTGTATGTATCAGGTCAAGTTTTTAGCAAGAATTTTTTTTCTTATTGTTAATGTTTTTTTCTATGAGTTTAGTTTAAAATGAGCTACTGGAAATGAATAGATGTAAATGAAAGTAGATCACATTAAAAAGGTTTATTCGGATTACAGTTGGAACATGTTTTGTACAGATGTTTTAAATCGTGTTTTTTTTTCTAATTTAATAATATTAAAATGATCAAATTATACTTAACAATTTTATTGATTAATTGTAAATTGTAAATATGTTATTATTTCCTATTTTTATATATTTTCGGTTCTGTATTGTGGTTTAAAGTAATTTTAAATGAATTTAACTTAAGAATTGATGATTTGGAATCAATGCAATATCGTTTTATTCAATATATCAAATTTTGGAATTACAGGTTGCAAAATTGCTTGGAAAAACATGTAGGTTGCTGCACTCAATTGTGCAATGAAACTGGGAATAAGAGCACACACAAACTCTTGATCTTGACTCATCACATTTAATTAGTATTATTAATTACAATCATTTGCTTTAATAGTTTTCTTAGATTTATTTACACAGAATAATACATGTAAATAAATTTATCTTAATATTAATTATTATTTTTTTATTTAGAACAATATCATTTTTGGAATTAATTGATTATTTTATCATCAACTTTATTTTGTCTCGTATTAAATTATTAAAAGAAACAAATCAATCGTATAAGTGTAGGATACACTGGCGTGAGTACTCATATAATCGTTAATGCTTTTTCTATTATATACAACGGAAATTAAATCCCCCTTTAACATACACCCAGTGTTAATCGGTGAGTAATCCGTGGACAAACCAATACACGTCAGGGATAATGATTTGCTCCTCTGTTTCTTTCTGTTTCCTCTACGCCACGTCATTCAAAACAGGTCAAGGCAAAATTTAATTGTATTCAGCATTATTAAAATAGAAAAACTTCTTGTATTTACATCTTTATTATTTTTTTTAGTAAGAGAAAATAATGCACATGAATAAATAGGATGAGGTATACAATTAAAAGAGATTACATTTTATTATGCTAATTAATGACACTTGGAAAAAAAATCTAACATAAACAAAAACGAAACCTAGGTAATGATTGTTTCTTTTTCGATAGATGAAGTAAACAAACTGTAAAGAAAGCAATAATGTTACTTGCGAGCGAGAACGTAGCAATTCGCGCCACGAGTCGCGGGAGAAAACCATGAATGGTGTGTTCCGTTGACGTCACTGAGCATGAGTACTCAGGCGCGAGCGCAGTATTCTCCGCTGCCATTTTCATCTCAACGCTCTTTTCTTTGGTGTGTGTATAAGTGCGATCTGGGCGTATCGGACTAGTGGACAGGGTTTGTTCGGGAGGACGCATATAAGCGGGCAGTGGGTGCAGTGGCGAGAGAGAGATAGAGAGCAGTAAAAGTCACGTGATAAGTGCACCACGTGGGAAGCTTTGAAATGCCAAGGATTTCGGTGCGTGGTCAGTGAACGGGCGACACTCGGTGGAATTAGTGCTCTTCTCTATCTACACTTTGTTATCGGGTTTTATTTATTGAAACGTGGATTTTGTTCTTGCCTGCTTTTAGGTCCAACTGTGAGCCATGAATAAGTTGTATATAGGCAATTTACCGGCCGACGTGAACGAAGGCACTTTGCGTCAACTTTTCTTGGATAAAGGCATCAATTGCACCAATGTACTGGTCAAAAAAGGAGGTTATGCCTTCGTCGACTGTCCCGATCAAACTACGGCCGATAGAGCTATCGACAGTTTAAACGGTAAGTGCAATTCATTTTTCCTCAGCTATGATTTATGCCTTTACGGATTGGTTAATGTGGGGTAAAAAGTGGGGAAAAGTACTTAGGTCATAAAAGAAGCATGCGAGCATCACATGGCATACACGGCCACAATATGGCTGCTCGCCGGCTGGAGGTATATACAGTTTACGTTGACGAGGCTCAATTGCTTCTAATTGACATGGAAAGCGTAGTTTGAAATTATTTCTGCATTTTCATACTGATTTTAAAAAATGTTTTATTTTTTTTTAATTTCTTTTTACGCTTTATTTTTATGAAAATGATGTAAATTGTTAGGAATTGATGTTAGGGTAATGGAAATGAAATATGAAGTTTGAAATGAGTTAGTTAAAAGTTGAAAAAATAGTTTAGAATTTGGAAATTATTTAGATGTTTAGTTTTTATGTATTTAATTGATGGTTGAATTAATAAAATTAATAAATATATATTTGATTTAATTCTTTATTTATTTAAAAAAAAATAATGATAAAAATGATTAAGTTTTGTTAATTAGCCACTCGATCTCATTTTTGTTAAAAAATTTTCTAACGTAAAACTGGTTTAAAGAAAATCCTGTACCGGTATTAAAAAGTTCGAGCGCATGTGTGTTAGGCCTAGTGCTAAGCCTAAAGGCGGATTTTGGAATAGCCTACTATTTACAAATAAAGCGCGATAACAGTTGTACAAGGCATTGAGTTTACACTAGTACACAGATATGTGGAGAATATTTGGAAAAATGTACGATTTGTAACGAGTTGTGGTAGAAATAGTTAGGTTTAAATGAATTTTTGACACCATATAGCACTAAGTTGAGTAGGGCGTTGTTAGTGATATGATGGATACGAGTGTGGCATATTAGTAAATAAGATTTAAACTATGTGCACGGGTTTAAATGAAAAGGATATTTCTAGTGAAATAGGAGGGTTTATTTTATTGTTTAATGAAGAGAAAAGAAAATTGCAATGCTAGATTAATTGCTTTGCATGATAATGTAAAGGCGGGTGTGTTATTTGATATACATTTTATAATATAAATATAAATAAAGTAATGATATGTATAATGTTATGGTTGCATGTTTTTGATGAATATTTATTTAATTTTTTTTTCTTTTTAGGTTACAGTTTTATGGGTACAGCCTTATTAGTAGAGCCTTCAGTTCCAAGAGGAAGAAGGTAAGATTTTAATACCTTAAAATAAGAAATAATTTAGTTTTTGTTAATTTTTGTAAAGAAAAGTGTTGAAAAATGGGGAATGGGGGATTAGATTGGTAGTTTGTAGTTAGATTGCTGTACAGTTTAATCTTTTCTTTGAAATTTGTGTAAGACCGGTTTGGAAAATGATTTTTGTAATTTTTGTTATTTTCTCGTTTATTTTAAATAGTTTTCTCAATGCAGCAATTCCACTTCCTCTGAAAAAAAAATCTTTTTTAGTTTGATTGACATCATTATTAATTTTCACAAGTTGTATAGTTTAGGGGACAAAAATCTCTCGAACAAAGAAAAAAATTAAAATTCTGAGAATTTGTTTAGGTCTTGTTTTTTCCCATTACTTAGAAATACAATTTTAAATGCGGTATTAAATTGGTTCAAATATCCATGAAAAAATATCAGGTCTGTTGTTTCCAGAAAACAAAAGCTTTACTTTCAACCCCCTCTGGTAATAATTATTAAAAATTCCAAGTATTGTTAAGTTATAACATGGTTTACACGTATTCCATGGTTATAAATAATATTTGAAACAAGAATAAAATGTATACAACTTGAAACTGTGTACCTAGTTGAGAGTACTTAAAAATAAACTAAGTGAAGGTTTAGTTTAAACTTTAGTAGTAAATTTCAGAGCTATTTTGTAAGAAAATAGTGAAAGTTTGCAACAGGCAGAAAAATTTCTATGAAAAATAATTTTTTTAGTGATAATAATAATAATGATTATTAAAATAATGTAATATATGATTTGTTGTGACAGCACATCATATAGATTTAAAGTTTAGAATTAAATCGAATATTCTAGGAAATGTCACAGCTAGATCGATATATTTTCTAAATCAGCAGCTATGGATACCCTGGATAATGTCATTAACCGGAGAATTGGATATTTATTTATTTTGTTTATTAGTAGGAAATGAGTAAATTTGATCAAAGTAAGAGTTTTACATAAAGAAAAATTGATAATAAAAAAATTTAATGAGATTTATGTTTATTTAGTAAATTTGAAGCATTTAATTAAAATATTTTGTTCATTTATGTTCGATTGAGCATGAAGTTACGTGTTGGAGTTTGATATAATTGATGTATTGATCCATTTCCCAATTAACGAGAATATTTTTACGAGGGAAATGGATAAATGGTTAAAAGAAAACTAGATGGGGCATGCTTTTTTCCCACGGTAATTTATTCTTGTTGCTATTTATTGGCAATGTTTTAATGCAAGGACACGTTTATTATCCGGTTGCCAGTTATGACTTATTTGTCATGATAGTGAAATTGTCTTACTGGTTTGACCTTTGTTTTTATAAATTGGCCCTGAAAATACCCAGACATCTATTAATACGGAAGAGCTTTTAATTTTTACAAGATAGGTTTAAAGTTTGGTATAAAACAAAAATAGATTTTTTTTAAATTAAATATTATGTTTAAATATTTATTGAGAGGATAGAGAATTTAAAAGAGTATGTTGAAAGGAGGAAAATGTTTGAAGTAGGCTACTGTACCATTTTGATTGATAATTTAGTCGTTAGATGGTAGCAGCAGGAAGAAGTATGGTCTGAAGGAAATTACTCGTTTTCATCTTTGGGGTTTTGAAATTGTTACGATTCAAGTTTTTAGCGAGCATTTGTTTTTTTATAAGATGAAAAGATATGGAAATAAGTGGATACCTGGTTAAAAAGGAAGAATGGGATAAGTACAAGTGGTAAGAAGAGAAATTGTCAACTAATTCGCACGTTATTGAATGAAATATGGAAGATTACGAATAATTGTTTTTCTAGTCGCAAAAATTATATATTAAAATGAGAAAATAATTACTGAAGCTGTTTTTAGTTTTAATTGTTTATATATATATAAAGAAAACTGTTAAAATGGTGAGTATATGAAATAAATGTCAGGAATAATTACTAAGATTATTAATAATTTGATAATGTGAATGCTAAAAATTTTGTTAGGTGAGAAAAAAGAGAAAATCTAACCCTAACGTGATGTTAACATGTAACAAGGTTTTATAGAGCACTTAACCTCTTCACATTTTAAATGTATGCAAGGTCCTTGATCTGTACAGCTTAACGGTACTTTACTTCAAACTGTTTTGATGATGGAACTTGAATTTTGGAGTGTGTTATTTTTTCTTTTTATTAGTGGTATTTTAATGTTTGAAAATAAAAGGTGTTAATGGCACTTTTATGCTACTTAAATATAAATATATTAATTAACTTAAAAAAAAACAATTCTAAATAACTCGAATCATTATAAACAATAGATTTGATGAGATTTGATAATTTTCATATTCAATTGAACCTAAAAATATTTTTATTTTTGAAATTTTCAAATTTTTCAAATTTATTCATTCAGTAACGGATTTAAAGCTAACCCTGATTGCAAATGAAATTAATGTAACGAATTTTTTTGTTTTTGATTTAGTGATTAGAATATTAGCGGTTTAAATCACGTGAGCGATTTGCTTTCTCGAAAGATTGGGGGCGCTGTGTAAGTTAATTTGATGTGGCAGGTTTGTGACCGCTAGCGATTGTGTAAGTAAAAGAAGAGAAGGTTGAAATATTGAATCTTTCACCATCACTACCTACAGTAAGGTGTGGGGTGATCTACATAGGGCAGTTGAGACTAGTTGTAGATAGGATTACCTAAATGAGCACGCGCCGAAAGAAAGTACAGAGTCATCAACACGAGTAGGAAAGAATTTAAAAAGTTTAATCTTTTAACTTTTTATTTTTTTATTTTTTCTACTTGGGTACTATTCATACGCTTTAATGGTTTCATAAACGTATTTACCTTCAGCACGTCACTTAGCGTGTAAAGTTTAAAATAATGTTAGGTTTTGGATTAAATTTAGTGTAATTTATTCGAAAAAATAATTTGAAAAATTGATAAGTTTTTATGGATTGATAAAAATATTTTAAGTTTGAGATTTGTTAAAGGCAGAAATGGGGTCAAAGTTAGATTAGTTGTTATCTGAGTATTTTGATTTTTTAAATTTTAATTTCTAAATAAAAATTAGGAAAATCAGGAAAATGAATGGAATTTCTAAACAATTAGGAATTTGTAATTTGGACCTTATATATTTATATCAATGTTGAATATTTTTTGAAATTTCTAGTTCTGGATTGAACAGGAAGATAAGTCAAGGCCGTATTGTTAATTGTACTCAAAGATGGTTGTTTGAATAAAATCAACTTGCATTTGTCTTACGTATGTTTGATTTATTTACGTTGTTTGTTAAATAGGGATTGATTTTGTTAATAGTGACGTTTTATATGACTGTGCTGATTTATCGTATGTTGTATAAGTATGAGTTGTATTACGTAAAAGAATTTTTGTGCTTGAATTGTTTCAGTCTAAATAATCGGGGTTTGGTCTAGGAGGAAGTGGAATTTAATTATTTAAATTGTATTATTATCTGTATTTAGTATCATTATTATACGGTAGTTAAGAGTACTTTTAAAAAAAAGCTAGAAACTGTGCAGCTTAATTTAGAGTTAAATTTGAAATTATTTGATAAATTTGTATTGGATTTGATTTCGAAAGTTCACCATTATGACAGTCCTTCTTTCAGAAGTCGGACTAATCGAGTGCAGGTAAGCAATATATCTGCTCACGTGAAATGGGAGGACTTAGAAAATTTGATTGGAAATTTTGGAACAGTACAAAAATGTGATCAAAGTAAGTAGATTGATATTTAGTAAAAGAAATGTGGTTAGTAATGATGGATTTTGATTTGCAGTACCAGGTAAAGACAACACTACCTGTGTGCATGTCTCATACGAAACTCAGGATCAAGCTCAACAGTAAGTAATTTGAGAATTTTACTTAGCGAGTTGTTTGAAATATAATTTTTTGTTTTTGTTTGTATTTTTAGAGCAGTATCGCAGTTAAATAATTACGAATTCGAAGGTAATGTGCTCAAAGTGGACTATATAATGGAGCAAAATCGCCAAACCAGACAACCTCGAGGCCGCCCGACACGTGGTGGTCTTCAGTTCTCAGGGATGCCAGGAACTAATCTCCGAAGCACAGATTTTCCTTTAAGGTTTTAATGGAGAAATCAATTTGTGTGGTTACGTAAAGATGTTTACGCAATTTTTTTATTTTTTAAATTTAGAATCTTAGTTCTTAGTGAAATGGTAGGTGCCATAATTGGTCGTCAAGGTGGGACAATTCGGCAAATAACTCAACAGACAAGGGCGAGGTATTAATTGATAAATACTTATAAAATTTAAAATTTAAAATTAAATTTTTTTAATTCTTATTTTAGGGTTGATGTTCATAGGAAAGATAATGCCGGATCACTTGAAAAGGTAAATATCATTTATTTTTTAGTATATGTAGTATTTAATTTAATTTGACTATTAACGTAAGTTTAAATTCGATATTTATTATTATTGATTATACTTAATTGCATGCTTCGTATGTAGTTGTAGCTGTAGTATTAAAAAGTCCATTCGTATATTTCAAATATTTTATTTTAAAATTTAATGATTAATTTATTTCTAAATTGAATGCAGATTTATGTAGTTAAGTGAATTGGCGGATGAAATAACGTGAGTTTAATTACAGTTTTTGCGATTAACTTTTTTTGGTCTGGACTTTTTATAAATGTAGGAATGAACTTAAGCATCTTGTTTACAGCACATCAATTTGTCTCTATTGAAAATTCACTACTTCAAAGATTTTCTTTGAATGCTCGAGTGGGTTTTTCAATAGAGTGTCCGAGTTCATTCCTTTCTGACACTTGTAATGTGCTCAGCAATCCCCTTTCCAGGCGATCACCGTATATGGGGCACCAGAGAATTGTACAAATGCATGTAGGAAGATTCTTGAAGTGATGTGTCAGGAAGCACAGAATACAAACAAGGGGTGAGTGGGATGCTACTACCAGCATGTCACCTGTGTCGTCGTGTTTCTACGTTCTGTCAAGAGGGGGCTGCACGCGTCAGCAGTGTTTGAAGAATTTATTTTTAATTTCTAGTTTTTTCTTCTTTTTTTTTAAATTTTTTTTTTATGACTTTAACATTGCATCTTGTCACCGTATTTCCTGTCGTGATTAAAATCTAACAGTTAAAAACTAAAATTAGAATTAGAATTTATATTTACCAGTGGATTTTTTTCAGCTGTTATTATAAAAAAGTGTATATTTCAATGGAATCTTATATTGAAATATTCACTTTTAACTATTTAACTAATATAAATTTGTAAAAGATTTTAGAATTAAATATTGCTTGTAAAAATTTATCTTCTAAGCAGCTGAAAAAGGTTCTAGCTAAATTATTTATTTAAAACTAGATAGGGAAGTCGGTGGTGTTTTTAATTGTACTAAAATTTTAGCCGTATTTACATAAAATTAGGTAGGTTGTGAATTTTATTTCCTTATAAGAAAAAAATCATTAAAATAAATTGTTAATTTTTTTTTTTGCCTGGTAGGGATTCATTCAGAGCTTTGTTATAATCGTGAATTCTTCTAATCAGATTGTTCAATTATTTTTTCAAAAACCTTTGTATTACAATAATAATAATTAAAACTTAATTAGGACATTTTTACTGCAGGTACATATTGAAAAAGTTTTGCATGCAATTCTAATCGTTTAAAATAAACAATTATAATTAGTTTCAACTTGCGTGTAGTAAAGATGTAATTTTAAGTGATTATAACTAGTGTTTTGAATAACCCTATTATGTTGGCACTAGAATTGATTTTGTTTGTTTGTTTGTATTAACACAATGTTGACATTGTATTTATTTTTTGAAAAACTCATTCGAGTCATATCCACTAACATTTTTTTTTTAGCGTTAAGTGTTTATTAGTCAACGTTTTAGCACAATGAAATTACATCTTACAGGGAAATACCGTTGAAAATTCTTGCCCATAACAATTTAATAGGGCGAATAATTGGTAAAAATGGTAACACAATCAAGCATATCATGCAAGAAACAGACACAAAGATCACCGTATCTAGGTAAGTTGATGAATTTATAACAAAAATACTATTTTAATGTGATTAATATTTTTTTTTAGTATTCACGACGTCAATAGTTTTAACCTTGAAAGGACTATAACAATAAAAGGCACTGTTGAAAATATGTCCAAAGCTGAAGCGATGATTAGTGCCAAACTTAGACAAAGCTATGAAAACGACTTGGCTGCAATGGCTGTAAGTAAAGGATGCATTACAAGTATTGACTCTAATTTAATAAATCGTTGCGTTATTATTTTTCTTTACGACTTATCGTCGCTCGAATCCGGAAAATAGTTATAAGAATTGAATTAATTTGATATCTTTTCTTTTTTATTGACATCTTTAACTATTTCAGCCTGGAGGAGGCAACTCTATGCCCTTGAATTCTTCATGTGTTACAACTTCGTATGACGAGTTGTCGGCAGCGTGGCCTGCTGCTGGTGCTGACCTGCCACTGGTGGGTGGAGGTGGTGCTTTCCCGGAGGAGACTGATGGAGCGCCTGACCACCGGGCTGAAACAGTTAATGCTTACTGTTTGTCAAATTAACCAATTGTTAATTTTTTTAATTGACTCAGGCGTTATTAACTTTTTTTGTTTGATTATTTGGAAAATGTTACGTTTGTTTTATTGTTTTTGTTTATATATTTTTTTTATTTTTATAATTATTAAAAGTTTTAAAAAGTTTATTTTTTTCAAGTTTTGTGTCATACAGTAGAAGAAACTGAAATGTTTTACTTGTTATTAGAAATATGTGTTGGTTTTATTATTTTTTACTTATTTAATTTAATTTCAGCCGCAAACGATGATGTTTCCAGGCTTGCATCCGATGGCGATGATGTCGACACTCGGGGCTGGTTTTCCTCGAGGTCCAGCACCGTATGGCGTGTATGGCTCTGGTAGCTACATGCCCACGATGTACCCGGGGTCTATGGTACCATCGCAACAGGCACCACCTCAGGAAACTACCTTTCTTTATATTCCGAATGCAGCTGTAGGGGCTATAATTGGAACGAAAGGGACGCACATACGTAATATCATCCGATTTTCAGGAGCATCTGTCAAAGTAAGTCATAAGACTGAAAAAATATTTAATTTTAATTAAAATAAATATTTTTTATTTAAAATAAGATTGCTCCTTTAAATAAGGACGAGCCTGCAGATCATACAACGGAAAGAAAGGTCACCATTGTAGGAACGCCCGAAGCCCAGTGGAAAGTGGGTTTTATTTTATTTATTTTGCTTTATTTTTTAAAATAATTTTTATTTTATTTTTTTCAAGGCTCAATTTTTGATATTTGAAAAAATGAGGGAAGAAGGTTTTGCTGGGACGGAAGAAGTTAGGTTGAAAGTAGAAATAATGGTACCATCTAGCCAAGTTGGAAGAATAATTGGCAAAGGCGGACAGAATGTAAACAATTTAATAAAAAAAATGTAAAAAAAAAAAAATTAAAATATTTGAGGATAATTTTTAGGTCAGAGAATTACAACGTGTGACAGGTTCCATAATCAAGTTACCTGAAGAAAATCAAAGCACATCAGCTGAAGAAACATCCGTACACATCATAGGACCATTTTACTCTGTACAGGTAAGATAATTTATATGATAAGGAGACAAGAGAATAGAGAAAAAAAATAAAAGTTGGTTTTATTTTAACATAGTCTGCACAACGTCGAATCCGTGCCATGATCACGCAAACCCAGACGCCACCTCAAATTCAACGGCGTCGCGGTCAGCGTGGCGACCAAAACTGACATACCTTTAATCATTTCACAAATGGCAAGTCATCGCCGCCTAGAGAAATACCTCAATTTGTGCATACCAAAGAGGATTACAAAATTTGATTATTTTCTATTTGTAAAAAAAAAAAAAGAAAAAAAAGAGAAATATGGAAATTTTTTTAAGGAGAAAAGGCAAGCACTCAAATAGTTTATTTCTTTGATAAGAAAATAACTTTCTATCCCCTGTTTATGAGGTTACACCCAATGGGTGTTAATCCGTTAATACGTACCAAACTATTAAAAAAGTCCACCTTTGTGGAAAGGCATCATGTCAAATCTTTTAAAAAGGGTAAATTATGATAAAATTATTAAAAAAAGTGCATATTGTATTTTATCTAATTTTATGGGTGATGTGTGGCCCTCCAATTTTTGTACATTTGTGTGTAAAGTTTCTCCAATCGTTTGCAAAGGGGGTCTCTATTTGAAAATGTAGTTTTATATTAAAACAAAGCGGTTATGAGAGATGAAAACATAAATCGCTGCAGCTGCTCTTGTTGTTTAGTTAGTCGAGTAACTCTTAGGACCATCGTTGTTGAGATATATCATGGTCATTTTTTGTAACAAATTATAAAAAACTGAAAAAAAAAACTAAAGTTTATTTTTGATACTTGTTGGGAGAAACTTTTTGTTAGGATTTTTATGAATATCTGATTTTTTCTAAAAGATAAAAAAAAAAAAGATTTAAAAAAAGTTATATGAAAGTATAGAAAAGGCCGAACCGATTCCATTATTCTAATCCTCTGACCCAATTTTCCTCCCGATTATCTCCTAAACATTTAGTGCTTTTAGTAGTTACTACTTGTTATAGGTTTAAGAAAAAAATTTCTTAGGTATGAATTTTGTTTCTGTTCAGCCCTTTGACATTTCATTTTTTTCTTCTTACCGTATTGTATTGCTTAAAATAAGTCTAAGAAATGTGCACACCCAACAGGCTTTAAACGTACGTTGCCAAGAAAATGTTTTTATGTATTGTACGTTGAAGGTGGATCTTGAAATACAAAACAGGGGAAAAGAGAAAGAAACCAATTTGATAGTAATTGATGCCTATTTTTTGTTTGATTTAGATTTTTTTGTTTTTCAAACTTAGTTATCTGAAAAACCCACTCTAAATGATGGGAGAGAAAAAGTTTTTAACAAGACTGAGAAACATATTGAACTGCGTAAATAATACTGAGTCTATACAAGTATTCAGACTGCTTACATGTTGAGCCAATTTTCGCAAACAGAATTTTGCTGTGGCCAAAACAAGCAATACAGTCATCCCCATTTCTGACCAACATTATATTCTATATGTATAGGTTTGCATTTATTACCACCTACTTTCTTGAAAACAGCAAACAAATCATTTTTTGGTCAGTTTATATACATCCTGAAAATTTTTCAGCACACAAAACTGGAAACAATTTTGCAGAACTGGGCAAAAATGTGTGCAAACTTAAAAAGGTTTAAACTGTGAAACACATACACAAACAAGCCAGGAGTGAAGAGGTTGAAATGAAATTTTTGCGACAACTATAGCAACAGTATCACTCTTTTTAAAAAGAAAAATAATAAAAATAAATGTATACAACCATTGCATGTAATTTTTCTTTTCTCTGACCCATTTTTTGTGCTGATTTTATTTTAAGTTTTAATTTTGGAAATTTCTAAGTTTGCAAGAGTATACTGAAAACAATTGTTATGAGAAATATTTTCTTTTTAAGATTAAGTAGTTGCCAAATTGTAATAATTGTCAATTTTGTGTTTTTGCTTTAATTTTGTTTTGTTTTAATTTTACTATGGTCCTATTATTGTGTTAAGAATTTTTTAATAACATGTTTAAACGGATGAGTTGACATCATCCATTGCGAATTCTACTACCTCATTCCGTACGAGTTTGTTGGTATGAAAAGGGACTTGTAATTAATTTTTTTTGTTTTGATTTTTTTTTTAAATATTAAAAAAATGTTCCATCATCAGAAGCCTCTGAGTAAGTTGCCATCGAAAGGTTTAAAAACTTATTTTTTACCTTCCCTTCCTCGGCTTGGCTCAGATTGGTACACCAATATCAATAATAAAAAGAAATTAAAATATATAAATATTTTAACATAATAAATAAGGTAAAACAAAATATTCAAAAGATGGTAATCATCTTAACCAATTTGAATTGTACATTAGTGAAACTCAGCAACTTTAATTTGATTTTTTTTTCCTGTCAATTGTACATCTAAAAAAAGGTTAAAAGAAGTGTTGCTACAATATTGTAGTCTATAATGTTTTGAAATAATTTGTAATCGTGTTCTAGTTTTTCTGTTTTCAGTTTATATTTTTAATGGTTAAATTTTTTGTTAGGTTTGTCATGATCTTAAATATCCAATTGGGCTTGTTTAAAATAACATGAATTTGAATGTTTGATGTATACAGTTTTGTAAATGAAACGAATACAATTTTGCCCATGTAAAGCTAGAACAGTATCATTATTTTTCCAATTTACTAACTATTCTAATATTTAGTGTTTTTTTTTTTTGCTTATTTGCAATAATAATAATTGAATTATTTTATAATGAATTTAATATACAAAAAAAGAAAAAACAATTTTTGCATGTTCACTTTTAATATCTGTTAATAAGAGACTGTTCTAACTTCATTTTCTTGTTTATTTTTCACTAGACCCTAAAGAGAAATAGGTAGATAGCTTCTGTATTGTCCTAAACTATATATTACAACTGATTTTTAAATTTCCTTAATGCCAGGTTGAAAGAAAAAGTTTGCACCTTTTTTGGCAACAAGGAATAATTGTTTTTCTTTTTTTTTGACATCCAAAAAATTTCTGTAAAATTGCAATTCTCTGAAATATTTTTATTACCAAGAGTTTTCATAAACAGGGAAAATGTAGTTTGAGGATAATTAGTCTGTTTCTTTTTACTTTATTAACTGTATTTCACCAGGTAGTGATAAAAGAATTAAATGTAGTTTACGATTTGTGAGGATCTCTTCTAGAGAAATGGGGAAATTGAGCCAAGCCAAAAATAGTGTTTAAATTTAAAATAAAAAAAATCCACCTTCAATATTCCCAAATTATTGTAATTGTAATTTTTTTTTATGTTTACCATTGGTCTGAAATGGGGGATAGTTTAAAATTTTAGTTTTAAGTTTTTTTAAAAAAAAATAATTGTAAGATTTAAATGTAAAGATTTGAATATAATGTAATGGATTGTAATGTATTTGGTTATGGTTTGCCGTATCTACCTCAATAATTGTAGAAAGACTTATTCAATTTTTTTTGGGAAAATATTTCAGGGATTTAAAAATATTTTTTTGTTTTGTTTGTTATAAAAAAAATGCCCCCAATTTTCTAGTGGAACCTCGCACCACATTATTTTGTACAAAATGGTAGCATGAAATGGAGAAAGCTGTAACAGTGAAACAAAGTCGTGCAACAATAATCAAGGGCACTTGTTAGCCCTTAACTCATCCAGAAAACTTAAATGATGCATGCGTTCTCCCTTTTCTACCATGAAATTAAATTATTCTAGTTAAAAGAATGTGTTGTTTATTAGGCATTATGAATATATAATGCCTTCAGCAAAATTACCATGCCGTTTATTATGGACGAGATGCGAATTCTCTTACATTAGACAATAACTACCAAGTCTACCAGTAATTTAACCTAATTTATTGCATTTATGCTCGGACACAAGCACATTAGTTTGACCATTTATAAGACAAGTAAATCTCTAAAAATGTCATTAACAAACTTTTATTTTCAATTTACAAAATCTTTATTATTCTGCTTTGTAATGCGATATTAAACGTGCAGATGGATCTTTACAACTCGTCCACTTTGGCATCCAGTAATAAGGCGTTAATTCTGCTTGACCAGGAAAATGTTGCTCAAATACTTTACGATAATAGAATGCTTCTTTAGTAGGTGGCGTATTAAATGGATAGAGCTCCGTTGCTTTAGCGAACTCTTCATCTGATATCTTTAAAAAAAAAACATTTGAGTTAAATGGAAAAAATCAATTATTTTTTTTAAATTTAAATTACCAATGGTTCTATATAGTCCTGTAGATAAGAAAATAACGATTTGTTTTTAGTTGTAACGCCATCACTAAATGCTTCTTTATGACGCCAAAGAATTTCGTCAGGTATCAAACCAGTACCATCAAAGGCTGAACGAAGTAAATGCTTCTCAACTCTATCTTTAGGTCGTCTTAATTCGGCTGGTAATTTAAGGTAATAACTAGTAAATTGTTGATCTAAAAATGGCACTCGAATTTCCAATCTGAAATTAATGTTAATTATAAATAATCCTAGTAAAATTCACACAATTATATAATACCCATGAGCAGCTGTTGTTCTATCTCCTCTTAGCACATCAAAAAAGTACAAGTCTCTTAATATGCGCATGCTTTCTTCGTCACTATCTTTTGCTGATGGAGCATCACGGAAATAAATATATCCTTGTGCAACTTCGTCAGCACCTTCTCCAGATAATATCACAATACTATCTGATTTGGAATTAATGTAATTGCTAACCAAGTACATTCCTAAGAACAATTAGTTTTAATAGATGATTTGTGTAATTTTAAATATAAAAATAAAAATACTTAATATACCAATGGAAGCTCGGATTGTTGTAATATCATAACATTCCAAATGATATATTACTTTATCCAGCACATTAAATGCATCCTGAGGAGTAAAGAAAACTTCATGGTGCTCACTATTGATATGATCTGCAACCTGTTTTGATATGCATTTATTAAAGTACATGACGTACAGAATTAGTAAGATACATACCTTTCTAGCAGCTAATATATCAGGACTTCCTTCCATTCCAATTGAAAATGTTTGAATTGGATAAGGAAAACTATTTTCTTTGCCAAGTTTAACGAGTAAAGCCGCAATTAAACTTGAATCCAAGCCACCTGCGAATGAATATTTACACAGATTTATTTCAATTATTAATATTACTGTAACTTAATTTTTTTAACCAGATAGTAAACATCCAATTCTGCGGTCAGACATAAGACGTTTCCTAACTGCAGCTGTCAAAAGTCTTCGGATGTTATCTTTGATAGTAGAAAATTCCAAATCTAGTATCAATTAATTAAAACAGTATTAGTTTCATGTTTCATTCATTTTCATTGATATTTAATACGAACCTGACCATGGAACCAAAGCTATGTGTTGCGGTTTTGCACCAACTTGATGAAATTGAGCTTTTTTTTCAAGTGAAACATTATCATCTCCTTCTCTCAAATTATATTCTTCGTAATATCCTGGGGACAAAGGTTGAATTTTGCTTTTACCGTTTAATCCTTTTTTCAGATCTATTAGACCTATAAAAAGTTAAGTTTTAGATGTTTTTAAGTGATGTTTTATTATATTTCTACCCTTTGCTTCAGAGCATACGGCCAAAAATCCATTTTCACTTAAAATGGTGAATGCAGGCCGCACACCAAAAGTATCTCTTGCTAAAAACACTTTTCTTTTATTGGTATCCAATAAACAAAACGCAAAAACTCCATCAAGATGAGAGGCACAAAATTCAATTCCACCTTTTGCGTATAAATGTAAAATTGCTTCTACATCACAACGAGTTTCGTAGTTGAAAATAAATTGATCCCTAAGCTAAATAAAAATAATCATTTTAATTAAACAAAAAATTTTAACCGAAATAAAAATTACCAAATCGCGGTTGTAAATTTCACCATTGCACAGCACCCACAAATGCGGTAAGGATTTAATTCGCATCGGCTGCATTCCAAACATGTCATCAACAATGCTCAAACGATGAAAACCCAAATTACAATGCTAAAAATATATTTTTTTAATCTTATAATTTTTTTAGAGATTACATAATTCGAACAAATTTACCTTAAATTTTCTGTCAGTTTCAATTCTCCAGGCATCAGGTCCACGGTGATGAATTTGATTGTAAGCAACAAGAAAATATTGTAAAATATCATCGTCTGCTCTTCCAAAAACAGCCCAAATTCCACACATATTGCAGGTAAAGTATACAACCTGAAAAGTAAGCACACGTGTTAATGTAGTCAAGTTATGTAAGTTAATTATATATACGTATGTTACTAATAGATTGACGTGTGCACCTTAATATGTTTAGCTGAGAAAGTAGTTGAGGGCAGAACTAAACACGCGCTGGAGTAACGGCCACCGGATTAAAAAAAAGCCAACTGGAAAAAACTTTTAAATTTCAATTGGCAGTCGTTAAGGTCATTGCATTTTGCCGACAGCGATTGGCTTTAGAATGTTGCTTGGCAACCGTGATAAAAAAAATTATATTGATAATTAAAGGGCAAACCTCTGGCAATCAAACTGAAAAAGATAGGATCTTCTTAATTTAAATTTCAATATACTTGATTTCGTTTGCACTTTGACCTAAGATGACTAACAAGTAAGTAGTGATAAAGGCATCTTGATTAAGGTATCTGAAACAGATTATTTTCAGTTTCTGTGGACTGTAAATGGATCTGCGTTACAAAGGGAAGAAGCATCCCTCTCTCAAGCCTCCCCTTATTGGTCTTCAAGAGTGCCAATAAATTGTTTATCTTCCCCTAATCTCTCACTCAGAAGTTAGAGGTGATTGATTGTGTTGATGGGCAGGGGGCATGAACCAAAGCAGCAACTGCTCCAGGTCTTAAAATTAATGGCTCCGTCAGCAATACTGATAGAAGTGTTGGAATGTTTGGAACGATAATGGAATGTGTAATGGAAAATTTCCAATTGGAATTCGGCTTGCCTTATTAATTAGTCTGGTTGTCTGTTTGAAGTCATCCTCATAATTTTGCATAGATAAACAAAGACTCAATGTTTTGCATTTTACTATTACATTAGACAAAATTGTTAATTAATTTGCAATTAATTTTATTGTATTTAAATAATTTTGTTCATAGAGAATAGTTTTTAAAAAGAAGAAACATACTTGATACTAAATAATATTTATTAATATGTTCAAAAGAATAGTTAAATTTACATTACATCAGTTTATTGTTTTTATATAACTGAAGTTTTACTATACACATTATTAATTATCTGTTGTTCGTCAAGTGTACTCATAATTTCATCGTAATCATCGTCTCCCCAATCGTCAAAATTATTGCTTTTAGGGGAACTTAAAATAGGAGAATTTTTTTTATCTAAATTACCAGCCGTGCTTTTCGGCTGTATCACATTATACAAATTCTGTACATTAATTGGCCTAGGTGTTTTCTGAACTTGGTTAATATTTGAATTCAAAACTGGTAAGAATTTAATTTGGTTTACAGTCGTAACAAATTCTGAAACATAAAAAAAAATATATTTTAACATGTGAAGTAAAAACATAGACAATATTTAATACCGGATTGCTTTGCAATATTAATTAAATGTTCTTTTACATCTCCCTTCTCTAGTCTTAAACAATCCACACTATTATCCTCATGAGTGTGGTAAATGCTAACAATATTCGTTGGTGTAATGTTTAAGTAATGTTTCTTCTTCTTTAATAGCGATATCACAGATACCTAATTTGTAAGAAAAAAAGATAAAGTAAAAAAATTGTAAATTTAAGTTGATTATAACTTACTTGCTGCAAAATTAATACTGTTCCTGATTTAAGGATTGAAAAATACTCATCTGTTATCTGATGAATTGTACCTGAGATTTCACCTTAAAAATTAAAAAAATGTTAATTAACTAAACTTAATTAAAAGTTTTATCATACCAGTATTATCTTTTAGAATAGTTGAAGCAACCGTTCCTTTAAAATTGATTGATTTAATAGTTGTAATTAATACAGGTATTTTACTATTTGGTAATTGTTTTAAATCGACCTAATAACATATCATAAACTTAATTAAAATCAAAACGCAATTATTAGACTGTTTTAACACTATATTACTTTTCTTAAAAGCCATGAAATATTATATTTAGACAATGGTGAATTTTTTGAAACATCATTCAAATGTAAATCATGCAAAGCTTGAAGCCATGGTCCTCGATTAAACTCGCTTTCATCTACTTGACTATTAGCGAGTTCCTTTAAAAGAATAAAGATTTAATATTTAAATGGTCTGCTTTGAAAAATTATACAAAAGAAAATTGTATTAAATACTTGAGGTTCTAAATTAACAGGGTCTGAACTATCTTCATTTTTCTTTAATTTGACCAACTGGGAAAGCCTTCTTATCTGATCAGCAGGCTAAAAAAAGAAATAAAAATAAGATATAACTTGAAAATAATAAAATAGTTATATTCAGACTTACAAGTTGAGGTAATAAACCAGCAGGACCAGGAAATTTTCTTTTTCTCCTATTAGTATTTAATATTGAATCAGTTTGATTGCCATCACTTTCTACCAAATGAAATGACGAGTCACTATTGTCTTTACATACTCTAATTTCATAACTAGAACGTTTGGCAATACGTGTTGTATTTAAATTGCCGGATAAATAAGATTCAGACAATTTTTTCGCTGTAACATTTGGCACAAAACTTTTATTCAATGTGGGCGAAGGATTTTGCAACTTTATCATAGGCCTTGTGATGCATTCTTTATTTTCATATTGACTCGAAGACAACCGATTTCGGTCAACAGAAAAATTTTCAGATTTATCTGTAATCTGTTTAGTTTGATTTTTATTTTTTAAACTTGACCAGTCGGATAAATCAGAAATAAAATCGATATCGTCAATATCATAATCATTACTCCCACGCAGAAATGAAGGTAAGTTTGCCAAGTTATTCTGTGCGGTTGACACCTTATTAGATACTGGTTGTTTAAACATTGATGTTAAATGGGATTTAGATGCAGAATCAATTGGTGTTGAACATACAATTGACGATGAATTGGTTTCAGCTATTTCTGTAACCTCATTTTGAGTAAAAATGTCACCAAAAAAATCGTCCTAAAAATATATATTTTCTCATTAATCAACTTTTAAAATAATAAAATTATTATCGGTCACTTACATCCATTTTAAATTCATTATCAGTGATTACATCGTTATGGAAATGTTGATACTAACGTAATCCTGGTTAAAGCTAACTGACATGAGGAGCGAAATGAATATTTAAAGTTAGCGCCAAACTGCGGCAGATTTGAAAACTATAAGTAAGCTACCCGACACCGTAAAAACTTAAATTCTTAAATTAACTAATTAATTTAATATTTTACACTGAATTCAATTTTTTAAAAAAACTTTCACTATAAAAAAAATTAATTCTATGTTGAAAGTTACTTTGATTAACATTATAATCGTTATAATGCAGTGGTGCAAGCTTCCAATTGTCTACTTTGGTGTAGTCACACCTTGACCGTCTGAGATTGTTACTGACAAGTGAGTTCTATGGAACATACTTTAGTTATTGTAAACCTGAAATTTGGTAATATTTTATCTTCTCGAGCCAACTAGGTCTTTTGCTTTGTATTAAACTACTTGTTTTATTCTCAGATCCAGTTTGTTTATTGTCATCACAAATATGAGCCAAGAAAACGTGCTGCTTGGAGATTGGCAATCAAGTTGCGATCAAGATTTAACTGAATTATTGGGTAGTCTCTTTTTTAGTGGTTATCCTCAAGAAATTCCCGATGAAGAAGGTGTTAAAGATATTATTAAAACTATTCCTTTGAATAATGAGTATGGACAAAAATATGTTAAAGAAATTACAGAGGTTTATTATTTTTACATACAATTTTCATTTGCTGTTTTAATATTTGGAATTCTGCATAGTTTTACGATACCAGGCAAGCTGAAAGTGCAGAGTTTTCTCAGTTAGAGGATTATTTAGCCAGAGTTTATTACAAACATGAATTGGGAACCAACTTTAAAAACAATGTTACGCAATCAGAAGACTTAAATTCTACTTCTACTTTAGAAGAAGGTAAATGCATATGACTAGATAGTTACATTAACTAATTTGCATAAACTTTAATATTTTTAGATTTATTAGCTTATGAAGAAGTAATTGGTGCTGATGAGATGATGGGCGAAGAAGAAGAGACTCCAATGGCTTCGGAATTTGATTTTGCTAATGACTGTATTGTCCCGCGGCTTCAGGGAGTCGAGGAAGAAAATTCTGCAGACATTTATGGCACTTCACCTCTTTTTACTGCAAAATCAGATTTAGGAAGTAAACTCCGTAAAATAAAATATCTTCGAAAAGTTTAAAATAATTTAACATATTTTTAGGTATCAACACAGTTCCAACTGACCAGGAACGATTTTTGTTAAAAAAATATGCGGTTTTGTTTTCAGAACCTCTATTTAAACCTAAAGTAATGCCAACATTGAATTATCCATCTAACTACGGAGTTAAAACTCGTTTATCTGCTTCCGGAAATAAGGTAAATTTACCACAAACTTGAATAGTAATAATTTTTAAATACTTTTGTTAATAATCAACAGTTGGAAAACACGATTTGTGATTCTAGTCCGAAAACATTACAAATTGATTGTAAAACAACGTTTAACACTAATGAACAAAAAGACAGGTGTAATAAAATAAATTTAATTATTTGAAAAGCTTGAAAATTTGTAAATGAAGTGAATTAATACTATTTATTAGTGGTGCTAAAGTAAAAACAAAACTTGTATTTCAAGCAATTCCTTCTGAAGTGGTTTTCTCTGACTGTAAACCTGGAAAAATTTATCAAGTAATTTAATATTTTTAATAATTTAAAATTAAACTTTAGATAACGTATATTAATTAATTCGTTAGGCTACACTGGAACTAAAGAATGTTACATCATCTGCTCAGCAATGCAATGTACTACCCCCTCAATCGGGTCTCTTTTTAATAGGAGAAGGTACTGATTGATTATTAGTAAATATTCATTAAACAATTACTGAAATTTTTTTTTTAATTTAGGACAATATCCAACAGCAAACAAGAACTTTGTAGCTCCGGGACTCAGTTGCATATATACAATCAAATTTAGGCCCAAAATTTTCAAGAATTATGATGACAAAATTAGAGTTAATGTATCTCATGGACAGTCTTTCGACGTTATGTTATATGGAAAGAGGACCGAACCGAAACTAGAATGTAAGCTAGTTATTATAATAATATAGCAAAGTTTTGAAAAAGTATGGTTTCTAGTACATCACAAGTTTAATTGCCGAGATTGTTTCTGTGGGAACGAGGTGAAAATTGAGTTTGTCATTAAAAATGTAGGAGGAGAAGCCCAATTTTGGTTTTATTTGGGATCTTTAGAAAACGAGGATGTACAAAAAATATTTGATGACAACAGTCAGGTAATTTCAGATAAAAACCATGTACAGTTTGTATTTATTTTAAACTTAAATTTGTTAAAAACTCTTAACAGAATAATTATAATTCTGCATTGTTTGAAATGGAAAATTTTGTCATTGCTCCAGAAAAATTTGCATTAAAATCGAAAGAGTCGCAAAAATTTACGTTAACTTTTAAACCTCACTCACCTGGATATTTTTGTGAGTTTGTATCAATTTTATGTGATAATAAGACATGTGTAGATAAGTTCTTAGTCAAAGGTATGCATAATTTTAAATCAAATTGAACCATTAACTCATAAGCAGTTTAAAAGGGCGATCTGTTTCCTTTAATATGCAATTGATATCTTTAAAATGTCGATGGAATTTTGTTCGTCCACAAGAAAATTGGGATGTATTTGCTGATCATTTTTTAAATTTTGATACTGTTTATGCTGGTAATGAAGAATCATTATCCTTTACAATGAAAAATAACAGGTTCGGTAATAAAATTCTTTACTTTATAATTAAGTAAATGAAATATTTTTACTTTAGTTCAATTTCTCTTAACTATCATTGGAAAACGTTTCATCCACTGTTCAATCCAGAAAAAGTACATAGAGTTGCCGTTGAAGAACCTACATTAAGCATTCACCCTTTAAAGGGTGAATTAAATGGTCACAGTGAACAAACGATTACTCTAATATACAAACCAGAAAAAGTAAAATAATTATTTTTAATTTTTTTTTAATTTATTGATTTGGAAATTGTTTATTTTCATAGGATAGTGCACTTCATGTAGTTGTTCAGTTAATACTTGAAAACATTCCCAGAGCAGCACTTGATAAATCGGCTGCAATGTTTGATAATTTATCATCCGATTATAATTTTGTGAATGTTTTTATGAGTTTTGTTGATGTTCAAGGAAAATGTATTGAGTATAATTTAGCTATTTCACCTCCGCAATTATTAATTCATGGAGTTTTGGAAATTGGAACTACGCATCGGCAACTTATTCAAGTTTGAAAAATCTTTGAATTGGAGAATTTATTTGCGTTTAAATATTTGTTTTATTTTTATAGTTAATTAATCACAAGAGGGTGCCTGCATATTTTAAGTGGTCACATTGCTCTTATCCAAACTTCGTAGAAGTAGAACCTGCAGTTGGATTCATCGGTGCAACTTATGAAATGACTTTAGAAGTCAAAATAACTGGTTCACGAGTGGGAAAATTTGTAGAGACTTTATATTGTGAGATTCAAGGTGTTAAAACGCTTCTCAATCTGCAAGTTAGTTAATATAGTAGTTATTATTACAGTTTAGAATTTTGCAATATTTATTTTTATTTATTTTTTTTGAGGTTATATTTAGAATTTGTGGCCATAAAATTGCTATTGAGAATGGAAACGTAAATCTTGGTATAATTAGAGCTGGTCGTAAAGGTGAAGGCTGTTTATTGCTTCGAAACACAGTTCCTGTTTATGTTCCATGGAAATTATGGGATGCGACCAGATCTCCATTTGGCAATGAAGTAAAAATTATCTTATTTTATTTATTTAATAATTTCACAATTATTGTGCAACACTATTACAGACAAAAATAATAAAACTTGATATTTTTCCTGAGCATGGTACATTAGAACCGCTATCAATACAGGAGGTTTCTATTTCTTGCGAGCCTAACGAAGCAACAAGTATACGAAATACATTGGAATTAGATGTTGAAGATGCTTTTCAAGGGTGAAAATTTTATTCTATTTAATGACAACATAATGTTATATTAATTTTATATTATTTGATGAATTTCATACACATTGTCAGCACTGT
Source organism: Geophilus carpophagus (assembly GCA_034687075.1). Taxonomy (NCBI): domain Eukaryota; kingdom Metazoa; phylum Arthropoda; class Chilopoda; order Geophilomorpha; family Geophilidae; genus Geophilus; species Geophilus carpophagus. The sequence goes on from JAQFZN010000455.1 coordinate 24,719, forward strand.
AGCTGTAGTGGGAGAAGTAATAGAACCTAATGTGTACTTACAAACCTGCACCTTTTTTGCTGGTACAGTTTATCGCAGTGTTCCCTTTACTACAATTGTTACCTTGATAAATAATAGTGCGTTGGACACAACATTTTGCTGGGACGAAGTAAAAATGTAAAATGATAAGTTTATTTCTTTAATAGTTTGATTATTTTAGGCTGAAGGAGTTGATGCTAAATCATGTACAATTCATTTCGAACCAACAAAAGGTTCAATTGGTGCTTTAGAGACAAAAGCTGTTTGTGTTACATGCACTGTAAATTATATGGTATTTTTTAAAATCTATTTGATTTTGATTTTTTTCAAGAGGTTAAACAGTAAAATTCTATTTTAGATTTCATTCCATGATGTTTGTGTTCCTTGTTGGATCGATGGAATGATTGAACCAATTTATTGGTCGGTGTCTGGTGAAGTAAATGGAATTGAAATATTTTGTTCTCTGGATAATGATAGTAGGCGTTATTGTGCTACATTGAAAGAAGGAGGGTATAAAAATATTGTTTATTTTTAATTTATACATAAAATTGCTTTAAAATATAATAGGTGTGAGGATGAACCTCACTTTGATGTCGATTTTGGAGCTGAAGTTCAAATTGATACTACTGTTGTTCAAGAATTTCACGTAACAAATAACAGTGCTATAATGGCAGTTTTTAAAGCAACAGGAACAAATTTTATTGCGACTCATTTAGATGAATGGTAATAAATAATAAATCTTCTTATCTTCAGAAGATTTATTATATTATGCAGTAGTTATATACTGTATTATAATTTATTATTTAACGAATGCAAGGGAAATTTTCTTAAAGGCAAAAAGCATTTGACAATAATGATAAACTTCCAGATTACAGTAATAAGAAAATTCAAGGTTGAATAATTATTTAGACTAATAAACTATTTAAATTTTAAAAGTGATTTATTGCAGAAACATTGGAAGAGTTTTTAAAATCGAAAAATTATGGTTTGGCATATATTATACTCCCTCCAATTGGGTGGATACCAGCTTTTAATACAGCAAAAATTCAAATAATTGGTTTAGCTGATATGTGGGGATTTTATACAGAAATGATAAAAGTTCAGGTTAGATTTTTAACTGATTGAGTTAAAGTCTGAGTTATTGGCATATTTAATTTTTATTTTAAGGTATCAGAAGTTAAACCAATACATATGAAGGTTTCCTTCAATGCAGTGGGAATACCTTTTAAATTTTTAGCAGCACCTCGTTATGAAAGTAAATACAAGCTGAGGTACATATTGCGAGTTTATTCACAGACAAAAAAATTATTTTGTTACGTTTTTGGTTAGACTAGGTAATCATTTAATTGATGGCAAAAAAGAAACAAGAAAAGTGAATGTTGTTAATACTGGTCCTTGTGGTAAATAAGAATTTTGCAACAAAATAATTTTATTTTCTACTTTGAATTAATTAAATATTTTACAATAAAGATTTAACCGTCGACTTTAAAAGCTATGTAAACATTATGAAAGGCAAGAAACCTTTTCTAGTGAAACTAGAGTTACATAAACATGAAGAAGTGATGTATCTTGATGGCAGAACCTGCAACAGATGTGAAATTTCAACGGTTCGACCAAATTCACAGAAATCTCAAACCAGAAAAAAGTTGATAGATCTAAATCTGCTTCCGTATTTTGGAGAACGTTATGAAAAAATTTTCAATTTATCGCCGAATCCGTTAATTGTCAAAGCTCGGTCAGAAAGCGTTATTACAGTTGTATTTACTCCACCATCTTGGGATTTTGCAAAAAAGTTTAACAGAACAGGAATTCCTACGATATGTTGTCATTGTGTGGGAACTGTGGTACTGCACAAAGATGTAGGCTTTAAATTTGATATTTTAATAATTTTAAGTTATAAAATTATAAATTAAAACCCAAAAATTAATTACAGGTGTTACGAATTAAAAATAAAGTGACTCGTCAACATGGAAGAAAGTTAACTTCCATTAATTTTGATATTAATGCTCTGTTGATTGTACCACGGTATTCATTTTTAAATATTTTATTCTCAAATTTATTTTGTTAAAATTATAATATTTCTTTTTAGAATAATACACGTACCTGATGATGATGATGAAGATACATTTACATTTCAGTTAAATGGAGGAGATTTTTTATTTGGAAAGGTACTTTGTACTGGTAACTGATTTCTAGTTTTATCTTAAAAATTTAATTTATTTCTATGTAGCCAGAAACTGTGTGTTCAGATAAAATGGTATCATTTCGAAATGTTTGTGCAGCTCCAATACATGTAACTTTTAGGACTACTTGCCCATTTTACATTACGCTTTGGAAAGAAAACGCTGTACCTGCAGTATGTGGAAAAGCTGTCGACGCTACTAAATCAATTTTAATAGAGTCACAAAATATAGTACAGGTATTAATAATAAGAGAGAAATCAAACAAGTTACGTTAAATTTATTTGGTTTTTAGTTACGTTTAAAATTCTGTCTAAAACGATATGAAGTGGATAAAATTTGTCATACGGCTCCATGTCACAAATGTGAAGCGCGTGTGTGTTCAAAGGATTGCATCTGCAATTTTTGCAAGGATGAAAAACCACACCAATTGTTTTTTGAGAGGCTATTGATAGTTGATATTTTAGAAGATTTAAACTGGCAGGAGGTAATGTTTTAATTCATATAAAAATAAATTTTTTGTATTGAACTGATTTATTTTTTAGAAATTTCCTTTAACGGGGATAATATCTTTGCCTCATTTGGAAACTGCATCAAAAGAAATAGATTTTGGCATTTGTTTTGTTGGTCAAATTACATGTCAAGGTGTAGGAATTCTCAATCCAAGTTCATGTGATAGTTCTTTCTGCGTTGTTTATGGTGAGGAATTAGCATTAATAGATTTTAAAAAAAATAGTAATAATAATTTTTTTTAAAATTAATTTTAGAGAACAATGCTAATGAATTTCGTGTTGAGCCTACTGAGGGAAATGTTCCAGCCAGTTATTCTGATAAAATACCTGGACGAATGGAACTAGATGTGTATTTCCAACCAATGTATTTATTATATTCGTTAACTCTAGTTATAGTGTGATATAAAATCTGCTTTTAGGTTTGATACAGAATACAAACAATCAGTTATTATTCACGGACCTTTTGGAATGGATCCACTGAGAGTGGACTTAAAAGGAATTGGAACTTATGATTTGACACATAAGAGAGACTACGATGTCTTAGATTCAACATGATTTTGTTATTTAAATAATTTTACTAATAGCTTTTGAAAATTTTAAAGTATTTTTTATATGTGTGAAATACAATGAATGGGACATGATAATTTCGAATAGAATGTTTATCACTCAATTTCGCCAAGATAAATTTGCTTATCACTTGAACAGGATGCAACTGGAAAATAAAAATTATTAGTATCAATAAATTGTAGGTTTACAATTTGAAATGTTCTTACTGATTGGCTCTTTGGGGTGAAAATTTACATCGTTTACTGAACCAGTGTGTCCAGGTAATTTATACAAAATTCTTCTACTAGTTGTGTCCCAGATGTAAACGTACCTATCAGCTGAACCAGCAGTTACTTTACTGCCATCAGACGACCAGCCACATCGTAATAAATTCTACAGGAAAAATTGTATTTTATATTTATACAGTAACTTGATAAAATAGACAACACACCTTTTCAAAGTTATGCTGATGTCCCTGTAAAATTTTGACACAACGTTCTTGCGGAGCAAATGGCCTGATGTCCCAAATTCGAACTGAAATATTTTAATATTTACTATTTTAACACTTCTGTTATTCCAAAATTAATCATAGTTACGTGTATTATCCATTGAGTTAGATACTATGTATGAACCATCTGGACTTAATGCGAGGCCAGTTACCGTATCCATATGGCCACGCATTTTGTATAAAACATTGTTTTTTCGTAAATCCCATACCTAAAACAGAAAAGTAAATAATATCAATGACTAATACGCCGTTTTGTGTTTAAAAAGTTATTACCTTCAATTCATTATCAATTCCACCAGACACAATCTGTTCTGAAGTATCGTTGAAAGTAATTGCTGTAACTTGGTATGTATTTTGGAAGGTTTGAACTGCTGCTTTGCGACGAATATCCCACAACTAAACATTCAAAGAGAAATTCATTAATATATTATTAAGTGACAATATTTGATTTAAATATAGCATACTTTGAGAGTAGTGTCATCACTGCCACTGCAAAGCATCTGAGGTCCTCTCCGAGCTGGATGACAACAGTTGACGAATGTTGTATGTCCCTTTAATTTTTTTATTCTCGTACCAGTTTCGGAATCCCAAATACCCAAAGTTTTGTCTGTTGATGCTGTGAAAATTGTCCTGTAATAAATTCAGTTTTAATTTTAATTACAGAGATAGTATAGTGGTTTTAGTAAAACTTACGATCCGTCTGTTGAGAAGTGTAGATCCATTACTGCACCAGTGTGGCCCGTCATCATAGCAAAATTTTCGCATTCACCATACACGTTCCATAAAACTATAATTGATAAAAATTTTTAGCACTACTATAATTTTGCGATAAAGTAACGTTTATCCTTACATATGAGCCGATCAAATCCAGATGAGGCCAAAAATTGTCCTTCGGGATGAAATTTAGCCGTAAAAATTTCTCCAGGATGACCACACAAAAGCATTATCGGCGAATCTAGACCTGAAGTTCTTGGATATCCCTATTAATTTAAAATTTATTAATAATACGAAATACAATAATTAATTTAGCAACTTTACAGATTGAACTATGCTTTTTCCATCCCGTATAACAACTTCAGTTCGAGATCGTTTTGCAGTCGGCATTAAAGCCATCTCATCTCCTTCTCGTTTTGATCCAAACATAGGCATTTTGTTTTGAATTGTACAGCACTAATATTTGTATACAGTTCGATGGCTAAACACCTCTTTCTTCTTTTATAAGGCCGGCATTAAAAGCTCGGGTAAGGAGAACTGGTGGGTACAACACGTTTAGTAGGTACATATTTGTTACAATATGAATTTGCAAAAATCAGTGAATATTTAAACTTAATCTTATATCTAAACTAATTTGTTTTTGAAAATTAGTATTGTTAATGTTTTTATTTTCATAAAATTTGAATTACAAAATTGGCTGCATG
>JAQFZN010000456.1:0-29857 GCA_034687075.1 Geophilus carpophagus
TCGCAATTCAACCTCACAACTTCCTAATGAAGGAAGGTATATGCATTTCTTATTTTTCTGGACTCAATTGTGTAAAATTCTCCCCTTAATCTTTTTAATTTTTTCCAGTTTTCTTCTGTGTAATGTATTCTTTGCTGATGGTCCTAGTAATCACAACAGTAGTTGTATTTAAAAATTCTTGTCAATCATTTACTTCTTCAGTTCGCCAATGGATCGCCAATGGATCGTATTAAATATAAATAGTCAAGCAAGTTTTGTACAACCGTAATAAAAGATTAAAAAAACAAGTAGTAATTTAGTTTCTTAAATAATTTATTGGTTAAATTAAAAATATTTTGAAATAATTTTCTTGTACAAATCAAGATCATATATTTGTGAGAAAAATTATATAATTACGTTAAGTTAAATGAGGAAGAATGTACTCTTTCATAAAAGGGATATCTAAAGGAAATAACTGATGAAAAACATGTGGAACTGACACTATTGTAATTGCTTTTCTTTCATCAAGAGTTTTTAGACCCAAAGTATCGTTTTTGTATATCTAAATTTAAAAAAATAATTAGTCTAAATTTTAAAAATATTTTTAATTTTGTAAAGTACTTCCTGTTCTTCCATTGGTATAATATTTTCATGGCTGTCATAAAATCCAAAATGGCTGCACAATAAAATTGTAAAGGTTTTTGTAAATGTAATTCCCAAACTGTGTTTAGAAGTGCTGACTTACCTTGATTGCCAAGGAGTAATGCAACCGTCATTCGGTCCTCCAATTAAGACTAAATGTTTAATTTGTACAAAGTTTTTTTTGAATTCTAAATAAAAAAAATTTAAAGCTGTTGAAATTTTAATGTAAAACACTCAAAGATTCGGTAGCTCTTTAATATTTCAATTATTACTGACTAAGAGAGAGTAAATTTTGAAAATATCTACGTTGTGGTTAAAGAATTTTTGACGTTTATTAAATCTAATTAATTTAAACCTCAACATTTTACCTTCACTTCGTGGATGAGATATTTCGTTATTTAAAATTGGCAAAAACGAATTCATTTTCTTATACAAATCCATCTGATGTGGATCTATTCAAAAATACATAAACATGAAAAAAATTATCACATTGAATTTATTTACACAATTTACCTTTCCACATTTCTGGAACTGAATAATTTTGTCCTTTTGTAGTATAAAAATATCTGTAATTTTATTAAAATAATACAGTGTTTACATTTTTAATGATGCAACTGAAATTATACGCAATTTTTAAAACTACTTACTTATACAAATTTTTCATTATCCAAGAAAATCCTGGAATTTTTTCTAATACTTGTACTGAAAGTTTCATCAAATAAATTTTATACATAATATTAAATAAAAAAAAAAGTTATAATAAAAACTCACAGCCGTATTGACCCATATGAGGTCCTGCAACTGAAATATATGTATCAACATTATGCTTATCAGATGTTTCCAAGACTCCTCTGGCTATGATATTTCCTATAAATAAAATTTTTTTAAAGAAAGTTAAAGTTAACAGTTTCTACATTTATTTTTTAACCTTGGGACAACCCAATAAGATGTATTCCTTGAGGATTTTCATCAGAAATTTTTTCAATTTCTTGTTTGAATGCTTCTATTTGCTCCCATAAGTTTACCAAGCTTTTGCAGCCGTAATATAAATTAATAACATTCACTTGAGTACCAGGATGATACTGAAACCAAAGTTATTATTTTATTGTTAGCTTAAAGCTATCCATCTTGATTATTACCACTTCAATAACTGCTTTCAAAATATCACACGAAGAGGTAGGATCAAAAAGACCATGTATACAAACAACAGGTTTATATTTTTTCGGATCTCCTGACTCTTCTAGATCTTGTGGAATTGGTTGCCTTGTTCGAAGAATTATACGGCGTATCATATTGAAGCTGAATGCTAAAGCTATTACAACTCCAACTAAGACAAATAGAAGAATTAGAGGAAACTGGAAAACAAAAGATCGATGAGCAAAATTAATCACTGACATGTGTTTTAAAAGTATTTCATACATTATTAAACGTCACTTCCTCTTAAATTTAAACATGTTTAGCATCTGTTCTGTGCAGTTCTCAATATTTACTAAGTGTAATAAATCTATAAGTATATTTCACATACCTCATTTTTGTGGTAAATAGATGTAGATAAGAAACTATTATCAGTCTCGTTTTCATGTACAATGAAAGTTCTGTTTACATATGGAAAGCTTGTACAAAGAGAAATAAAGTTGTACCAAAGAATTATTTTTAACATCTGCTCCATTGTGAGTTTTTAAAAAACCTTGGTTGGAAATAAAGGCATATGAATTTTGATTAGTCAACAGGAGCTTTGCTCAGCTGATTGATTTCCGGATAAGACGACAAAAACACATGATACATTTTTTTTATTTTTATAAACTGATATTAAAGTGATGTAATTTTTGATTTGATAAATATTTCTTAAAATAATTTAATATAAATATATAATTATATAATATAATATTTTATTATACTACAGGGTGTTGTAAGTAACACTTCGTTTATATTAATTTATTTACAGATTAAATTTCAACACTTAACATCAACAAGTAGAACAAATAAACCTGAAATTCTACTCTAAAAACATTTAATGATTTTTTTACGATTGAAAATTCTAATTTTATATACTACACCATTAGAAGAAAAATAATTTTATCAATTTCTTATCTCAGCTACAAGTCGGGATAATAAAATTCGTAAATAACATAAAATTATTTATGATCAATTGTGCTCAATTTAGCACCAAATAAATACTGCGTGGAGTTAGTGAACAAATTATTTCCCTTATTCCTAACGCAAGACAACATGAGAAAAAAATACTTAGGTAAGTAAAAAAAAATTAATCTAACTTTCACATGGAAAGAACTATTTTTTTGTGTATGATGTCAACTCCCAACAATCCATGACCACCGTTTCAAAATGCATTTCTTATAATGACCCAGCTTCAGGCTCTTTCATTTTTTCTCTTTAAGACTTAATGATTACTTGCCTCATCACTGAGAATAAACAAAATGATCAAAACGCCATGACATCACTACGATTACATCAACTTCAACCTTTCCAGAGGGCTGAAATGCTTCTCAAGCATTTAAACCCCATTGCTCAGTACATAAAAACATGTCCTAAAAGGATGACTTGCACCTGTAGCGTGTAATTCAAAGAAATTTATATTGCCTAAGGGTGATTTTTAGAAAGAACCTGAAAGTTGTTTGATAAAAAAATAGCAGCAATGCAAGTGAGAACTCCGTCCTTCTTCGATACGAAGGTCACGGCAAGAATTTGATGCTTTAAGAGTTCAAGGACCGTCCCGGAAAAAGTGATAGTATATTATTTATACGGAATCATAGTGGCTCTTTTTAATTTCCACATCATGGCGCTCAGGAGCAAGTGGTGTATATTCAAAATGGCCATACGATGGCTTCTTATTGTTATTTGTTGGTCAATTGGATACCTTGTTTTCCATCAAGCAACTCAATCACTTTCTTCCAGTATTCAACCTGAACGTATAAATAGAGAATTGCTTAGTTCGGATGTTGAAACAACAAAATATGCTACACTTAAAAAAGCAATTACGACAAAGGTTTCAACATTAGCAACATCAACAGTTAGTGAGAAGAATCCGTACGAGGACTTGCGTGTGGCACCTGACATTAAAATGAATGATATGCAGCTAATTAAAAACTGGGCATCAAATATTCCTAATTTACCGATGCAGTATTATCGTTCTGCGATGTCGTATAAAAGCTCAAAATGTGCGAATTATCCTAAATTAATTGACATCAATTTTCATAATGGAATTTGGCAAGAATGGACCTCAAAGTTAAGTGGTGCAACCTTCTATATTTTTGGTGCCTATTGGGATAATAGAAAAAGTCCTGTAGTTCATTTACTGCTGATGGTTGATCGAATTAACCCACCAGATGTTATTTGTCAATTTTGGTATGGTGTTAAAGGTGATAACACACCGAGCGCTGTTGAACCGACCACCACACCTAGCTATTCATATATATGGAATTCGAAATGGGGTAACTACCAAGATGGATTACTTCAACCATATTTACTTACATGTTCATTGACATCTCGCAAAGACGCCCCGTTATCAGTATCTATAGTAGACAAGCCATGCGATAATGCCACTAACAATGTTCTAGTTGTAGTAGGAAAAGAGAAGAAAAAATCAGCAGAAAAAGCCAAAAATTCGAAACTCAAGTTTGCAGTTTGTGTTAAAGGATTAAATTTTTATTTTGAAGATATGTCTGTGAGATTGATAGAATGGTTTGAACTGTTACGAGCATTTGGTGCTGATAAGGTGTACGTTTATAATCTAGCCATTCATCCTAACGTGACTAAAGTTTTAAAATACTATGAAGATCAAAATTTCGTGCATGTTTCACCCCTAACGTTACCTGGTAATAGACTCAACGAGAAATCTCTTATGAATTTTTATTTTAAACATAACAAAATATTTAAAAGGCAAGCTGAATTAATTCCCTACAATGACTGCTTTTACCGACATCGTCATGAATATGATTACGTGCTACTTCTGGATATTGATGAAATAATTGTGCCTTTAAAAGATAACACCTGGAGTGAGCTTTTGCATCGATTAGCTAACAGTACAATTGATTCATTCCACGCTTCCAATGTTTATTTCTTCGATGATTCTGTACATTCACACGGATGGGATAAAGATGTACCCCGCTACATGCACATGATGCAACATATTTGGCGAGCGAGAAATCACACAAAACCTGGCACTTATGTAAAAAGTTTTTTCAATACACAATCAGTGCTGACTTTGCATAATCATATGCCATTTCGATGTCTGGATGGTGATAATAGCGATCGTCCGTGTAAAACTGTTAGTATTGATGTCAATAATGCTCAATTGCAGCACTACCGCAAAGACTGCGACACATCGATTAGCAAAACCTGCAAAACAATTTATCATAAATATTTAGTTAGTGATGATAATTTAAGGCGTTATATAGACCCTGTTGTTGACAGAACAAATATTGCACTAATGAGTTTAGGATTTCTCGACAACGATAGCGTTAATGATGTCAATACATGAGTCATTATTATTAATTTTGTGTGAAATATAATTGCTTTTAAATGGTTAAATTTCCTCACTTGTGTAGCACTCGTAATAAATAAATTTCCATGTGATAATAAAATTTTTTTTTTAAGCAGTAAGGATTCACTAAATTAATTGTCTTTTCTATAGTATAATGCTGACATTGAGATCAATGGTCGTCAAAAGCTGACTAGACATCAAACAAACAGCAGAACGGTAAGACATTCACTGAAATGTAAATTTAATTGCTGCCTAACAACAAATTTTTTACCAGTGCATTTTTCAAGTCAACAAGATAATAGTTATATAATAACAGTAATAATAACACTTTTTGTGGTTTTTACCCATGTTTACACACATAAACTTCAAGGTAAACAACTAAATATTTAAACGCTTTCTTACTTTATGCGTCATTGTCTTTTCTGCATGATGATGTTACTCTTTATTTGTTTATTTTTTTTAGGTTTTCAGCGCTTCGTAAATTATAATGACCAGTTTCCGGAGATATTTTTGTTATTCTCGCGGTGGAAGATTCTACTACTATGCTTCTGCATTTTTTATATTTACATTTATTATATTCAGTTACAACTATCACAAACAACAGTTGTTTCAAACTAAAATTCCAGACTTAACGCGGAACGAGTTGGTAGCTTTAAGAGCAGTTGATATTTTAACAATGGTCAGTAAAATTCCTCAAATGCCAATACAACAGTTAATAATACATCAACACTTTTTATCAAACATTAAGATTGGTAATAAATGTACAATAACCGTTCCTTCAATATGGAAAATTCAGTACAACAACTACTATTGGCAAGTGCTCAAAACAAACAGTACCGCAAGTATTTATATTTTCGGTGCTTATTATGATGACAGACTTACAGTTCAAAATACAACTTCTGTACGTTTATCTGTCATGGTTGATCGTATAAAGCTTCCAGCTGTTTACTGCCAGATATGGTTTCCAAATTTGAAGAAACCAATTTTTATCAAAGCAACATTTCGTTTACTGTGGCATCCTTTGTGGGGAAATTACCGTGATGATGAATTACTTCCATATTTGATAACTTGTACCATTCCCTTTAACATGAGATCAACTGTGCCTAGTAGTGTGTCGCTTGTGGAAAACATGTGTCAAAATGCCACCAACAACTTAAAAGTGTTCAATGAGAGAAATAAATCGAAGCAGAAACCATCATTTGCAGTATGTGTTAAGGGACTCGCGTTTCAACATCAGGACATGTCACTTAGATTAATTGAATGGATTGAGCTTTTGAAATTATTAGGTGTAGAAAAAATACATTTTTATGAATTAGTTATCCATCCTAATATTTCTAAAGTGCTATCGTATTATGAAAAAGAGGGAACTGTTCAAGTAACAAAGTTGTCACTACCCGGGAATCAACCAAATTTCCCAGAGCTTATTGAAATGTATCAAGAAGATTTTATGGTAAGTAAACGACTGAATGAACTTATTCCTTACAACGATTGCTTCTACAGAAATGTGCATTCTTTTGATTTTATCACTCTTTTGGATGTTGATGAAATCATTCTACCTAAATGGAAGAGTGTATTCACTTGGAAAGATATGATGTCAGTGTTGGACAAAGTGGACACAGATGCTATATGTGCATCAAATACTTATTTTTTCGATAAATGGGAGAATGGAAATAATACATACATTCCAAAACATTTGCATATGTTGCGTCACGTAAGTCGATCAGCTAATTATTCAGATCCAACTTTGTATGTAAAGTGTTTTCACAACACTAGTTCTGTAATTGCTGTTCACAACCATTTGCCTTTTGCTTGTGCAAGAGATAGTTTTGAATGTAACTTTCATACAGCAGATCCAAGCTTAGCGCACTTGCAGCATTATAGAAAAGAATGTACTGTGCATTTACGACTCAACTGTGATAAACTTCAAAAATTCAGAGTTGAAGATTATACTATTTATCAATATGCTAAAAAGTTGATTCATAATACGGAAATAGTGCTCAAAGATTTAAATTTCAAAAATATTTTGTAAAATTTGCAAATTTATTATATAATATTTACATTTTTCTATTCCAAAATGTATAAAAGGTTTTTCCTAGTTATTATCTGTATTCACTATAAAAATTACATAAATAATTAAAAAGACAATTAAGCAAAGCCGTGACGCAATTTTTATGTAAACCTGTACTCAAAATGAGTGCAAATTCGACTACAAAAAAGTAACATTTTAATTAAATTCCAACTTAATTGCTAACCACCCATTTAACAATAAAACGTTTATTTTTACACACTAAATTAATTATGTTAAGTGATTAAAATAAGTTTTGCAACACGAAACTAAACAATTAAAGATTTCAGCAACGTTCTCGTATTATGTAATACTTTAAAACTATTTAATTCCATTGTATTGTTTATTGTTCAATTTAATTTATGCAGGTAGAAGAATGTTCAGCCCGCATGCTTGTCAATTTTCTATGTTTTGGTGTGTCTCTATGCTTTAATGCATAATAAAATTCCAAATTGAGTTGACAATAGTTCCAAATTTTCATATATGTAATTCACCATAATTCACCAAACCTATTTTTAGAAGAGAGCACATCGTGTTATTGGACTCATCCTTAGATCCAAGAAACCACAGTGTCTGCTCAGATTTTACCCATTTTCAACAAATGTTCACATTATGTTGAAATATATGCATTAAAATAATGTCTGCTGTTTATTCTTACAATGTTATGATGCTTTCAGATGTGGATGAAAATATTCTCTGTGCCAAAATTCCGGAAATTGTTTCAACAAGGGCTAAATGATATTGACACATTCATTGAATAGTCTCAACAAGGACCCCAACCTTGGCATGTTAGGTAATAAAAAAATTTCCAAATACCAAAGCTGCATTAAATTACATTTAACCGTTCTTGATATTTAATAAAAAAATTGTTTACTGTTTTTTTTTTATTTTATAAATTTAGTCAAAACAAGTTTCTAAATTTTATGTAAATACAGAAACTACCTTAAAATACATAAAATATTAGAAAAGGATGGAGGAAATGTTTCATTAATTTTCCATTTTTTTTAAATTAAGATTTTAAGTTGAGATATCTGAATGCGTTAGTACTTCGATAAACCACGAATTAAAATTTTCAACATTTTGAATACTAGTATTGTAAGCTAAAACAACCAGTTTTTGACTATTTAATTTTCGCACTTTTACTGCATCAATTATAGTAGCATCGGTCACGTTGGCGCAATAAGAGACATCAAGTTGCTTTAGGTTTTTACAATTTCTTATTATAGCAATGCAACCTGGATCGCCAATGTTTTCACAATAGCTGGCAACCAGTTTTTCCAAGTATCCTTTCTGGCTTAAGACAAATAAACCAACATCAGTCACCTTAAAAAAATAACGTAAATAATATTCAGCATCACATTTTAGAATCAGTTATTAAACCTGAGTTGCAGCAATCGATAAACTCGTTAAAAATATCATATTTCGCAAAGCAAAAAGACTTTTATCATCTATTGAAGTTTTGCTAATAGATAATGTTCTACAATAATAAAAAACCATGTGTTATAAAGTGAGTAAAAAAATGTTTTAAATAAAAACTAAACTCAAGTCGGTAACAATTTTTTGTCAGAGCTTCGATAAAGTCATGTCTTACTTGACTTAGTGAAAATAAATTTAACGATTTTAATTTCTTACAGTAACTTGGAACAGACCAAAGTGCTTCAGTGTCTACTGAAATAAATGTAAAAAAGGAAAATAAAATCAATTTTTGATCAATAAAATGATCACTTCTTACATTGTGGATTTTTCCCCATACTTAATTCCCTCAAAGAAGAACCTATTGACTATTAATAATAACGTTCAAATGATTGAAATAAATTTAAGACAATAATCTTACTTGTAATACTTTAGTCACTGTTGATGATTTTAATGATGGGCAGTTACTTATGTCTAAATAACGCAAATTTTTACATAGGCGAATATATTCTAATTTAGATGTTAATGACCAACATCCATGTAACATTATACACTGTATATCATCAGAAACGACTTTAAAACACTAACAGAAATAAAGCAAATATTGGGAGATGAATAAAAGAATTTCTAATTGTAAAAATTAAAATTATTGATTTTTTAAATTTAAAAATTTTGCCTCTCCGTTCAAACTTTGGTTAAATGTGAAATTAATCGCTTGAAGTTGACAATTTTTAAGAAGACATTTCACCCTACAATTGCACAAAAAATAATGAATTGCATAAATGAATAATTAAAGCTTAATTATCACCCTTCATCTGTAAATTGTCTTCGTTTTAGATTGAGTTGCTGTCATTTGAAAAATTTAATAAAATTGGATTAAAGTGTCAATGTAAATAAAATATGAAATTCTGACTTTGAGTCCTTTGCAATGTTCAGATAGAAAATTTAGAGTTTCACATGCAATGCGAGGGTTTGCTTTATCTAGTCTAGAGATTTGAAAATTTAAACACTTTAACTTCGGGCAAAAGTTTGCTGGAAGTAAATATTGCATTACATTTGTGTTATATTCAGATAATATTCAGAGAACGATTTTACCGATAATTTCTAGCCAATCAGATGGAAAACTTGAAGACGCAAAATCAACGATTTCTAAACTTAACAAATTCGCTCCACATCTATTCAATATATTTTCGAAGCAGCTGACAGATATATTTTCTTCATTCATTTCCAAATGATGAAAATCTACCCAAGGAAGATCAACATTGACTACTCTCCAATGTTTACAAACTGAGTAGGCACCAACTCACATCAGATCATCTTAATCAATTTAAAATAAGCATCAACCAACCTCTTTCGACATAAATTCTTTCCTTAAACGTCATGAATGAAAAAATGTAGCTGAGCAATATGTTCGATAAATTATTTATATAGCATTCGCATAACTCGTTTTCAAAAGCCATTTTCTTCAACAACAGAAATTACTTGTTTGTTTGTTTTTACAGATGGCAGCTGCAACGAAACAATGTAGCGTGTTATTGTTGATTATAGTCACTTTTGCACTATCGACTGGCCTTACAAGTGACATTAAGACTAATTGTTATTGCCTAAACATTTTTAATTAACAGGCGCGTTGAGGTGAAGCCTTATCTACTTGTTGCATGCGACTCTATTTCTATTCATTACTAATTTATTGGTCTTTAGAGACGCTGTATGGTAATTAATTAACTAAGTAAACTAGTACAGAATCAATAACTTTAAATAAATAATAACTAATTTGAACTGTATTAAGGTAACAGTACAATACTTTTTCCTTATCGATTGTATTTTTACTCTTTTTATTTAAATTTAATATTTATTTAATTTCAATTCACTCTAATTCTCTTTATCCTCTACAATTAACATTAATATTTACATTGTTCCATGAACTCTGATCAAATTACACTCTTAATCCATTAAAATTGAGCGAACAAAAAAAGTATTGATTCATTTCAATGCCGCCAGATGCCAGTCATATCGGCTCAGTATATAAACGAGTGCAATGTGTGCGTGTTGTTGTACTTAGCAAAAATGTCGAAAAAGCTTAGATCCGATGTAACTCTTCTGTTTGATCATGTGGTAAAAAAAGCAGCAGCTTTGGGGATAGATGAAAGCAAGCTCTCATCTCTTCCCTCTGTCCGGGAGATGCGTAAAAGACGAACAGAGCAAAAAAGAGGATTCTCTGCATTTGCAATTCCAATAATCCTATTAGCAATTATCATTTTATGGTATCCAAATTTACATTTATTCCACGCATTAACTCGAATATGGCTGAGAAACTCGGATTTACACCTACAACCTGTAAGTTAACAAAGGCTATTTGAGTGAAAAAGTTTTTCTCTAACAACTTTCTCTTGCAATTTGCAGTGTACCATAAACATGCCAGCTTCTATTCAAGACATGTTCAGACCTCCTGTCGATTGCTCAATGTGTCGCGATGTATTCCAGGTGGATCGTCTGTCTGAAATATCAGTTGCAGAGTTCAAGAAAAAGTAAGATTTTTCTCAAAAAACTCGATTTTTATCAGTAAACACCTTTAGCTTTACAATGAGTTACTGAATGAACAAAATGGGTTTATTGATTTTCGCATCTATTCGAGTGTCAACTGCATTTAAAACTTTTCTATTAAATAAAGGAAGTTTAAAGATATGTTAGGATACAGAGTTAATTTAAAAAGTGTAATTAATTCAAAGCTTATTTGCAGTTGTAATCGAGTTAAGCGAATGTAATTGAGTTAAGAATTATATTCTGAAAACATGCATTAGTTTTATTATTTTTATAAGGTTTGAAATTCCTTTTGGAAATTGAGTCAATATCCTTTTCTCAAGTATTGCGGATCAATAAAACCTTAATTGAATCTTATACTTTCATGAGAAAAAGAATTGGAGTTTAGTAGAAAAGTTGATTGAAAAGTATGCTAATGTTGTGTCATATATTTTTTAATTAATTTTTTTCAAAAAAAAAATTGTTATTGTTTATGAAGAAATTGCAAGCTCTTAAAAAAATTTTGCTTACGCTTTGTTAACAGATCAAAACTCAATTTCCACTTAATAAAGCATATGATTCAAATAAGGATTCAAATTGAGTAAACAGATGCTTTCAGTTTGCTGAACAAGTTAGCAACAAATAAATCCTTCTTCACTATGATTATCGAAAGCCATTTTCTAACAAAATTATAAACAGCTACTCATTTACATAAAATTTTTGCAAAAACAAAAATCTACTTAGCTATTTATTATTTAATATGAGAGAAAAGTACCTTATTAAAATTAATACGGGTCCTTCCCGTGTTGAAAACTGATTAAATCAACATCAGTAATAAATTAGAATAAAATTAGACTATATGGGGAATAAAATTCCCAGAAGAGAATTAAATTTTCATAAACTCTTCCTTTTCTTTCGCTTGTTTGTGTTTTAATTGAAAGGTTGTTATGTTTCTAATATTATCCGATAAGTTGACGGTTGCTTAGCGTCATTTGTTCGTTGTTACTTTAATGAACACAAGATAAAATCTCAGCTCATCAGGTTGCGGTTTGTGTAAGCGTTAGAACTCGTAAACAACTTTACTAAACCCGATATGAAGCGAAATAAAGTAAAAGTTTATAAATTTGTTCGATAAAGTTGATACACAGAAGTTTCGAATTAAAAGTCATTAGTTGATATCGTATTAAAGATTAGTTTCCATAAAAACAAAACATTTGAAATGAATTATTTGTTGCATGTAAAAACTACCCAATCGAAAAATTATTTCATTTGTCATTTCGATTCCGCTTTGTGAATCCCAATGACATATGAGAATAGTCTACATACATATTACTGAAATAGGATCAGAATGCAGAAAGAGACTTTAATGATAATTCAATTTTTCAAAGTGCAAATTGAATTTCATCCGACATGTCGGGTATATGTAATTACCAGCTTCATTTACGCTAATAAATTTATTGTATTGACTTTAATCATACTCTATTGAAAGAATAAAATAAAAAGTGAGATTCAATTTATACTAGCTTTAAGTTTGATATAATGTCAAGTAAACAACTTTTATTGTTGGCCAAAATAACCTTCCGACTTGTGTTTTGCTTTACTTTTAAATTTTCCATTACACGAGCTGCATCAAAGGGTATCAGTTGAGGTCAAAATATTTTATATGAATATTTTAGAAAAGCTCAAGGGATTACTTCAGTCAGTACACATCACATGGTCAAGTTAAAAGCCGAACATTTCATTGCTGACATCAAAGATTAGCGGTTGAGAGAGTAAACGGAATCGACAAACTCAGATTTGCCAAAACTCTTTTTTTAACAACTGCTTGACCATGTCGTAAGTGACATTTTAAGATAAATGGATGACTTGAAGCTATTTTTTTTATTTATTGGTTATCTTTCAAAACATTTTTTTATAATTCAACTTGGTTTATGTTTTTAAATCATCACCATTTTTAGATCCTGCATTTTACAGTATTTTTAAAGCATGAATGTGCAAACTTATCCCAGTTTTTGTTTTTGAATAATAATTTGGTTGATGCAGAGGTTTCATTAAATTTCTTTTATCGGGTATGATGAGCTTAGGGTTTGTAAACGATGTAGAATGTAGACCAATTATCTGCCCTCTTATACCCTTATCTGTTCACTCAATATAAAGTTATTAAATGTTGTTGGTTTAATCCATATTTGCGATTAGATTTTCACCTTTAGCTTTTGAAATGTCAGGTTAGCGTGTGCATGATGAAAACTATATGTATGCAGTAAGGAAACTTGAATCACTTATTCTATACCAATCAGAGAGAGTGCACGGGCACGCAATTGGCCTCAAGCTATGGTTTCTCTGGGAAAAAAAATTATTGGATTTCTTTTTATTTTTAAAATTCAATCTCAAATATATAATTCTTTTATACTTTTCCCTAGTTTGTCAATTATTAGTTTAGAAACTAATAGCACTGATCATTAAAAGACAGTAATTGGCTTTTCAACTTAAACTGTTTCGTGAAGTGCCAAATATGTACTAAATTACTTTATTCAATTACATAATAAACAGTGATAAGTGTCAATAAATGTCAATAGGATGTTTCCAGTAAAACTTTTCCACAAATACCACTATTTTTTTTAGATTTTGTAAAATGGTTTTTGACTTGATCTTTTAGTTAGTGTATCTGATAGACTAGAAGTGATAATGTCATCAAGATTTTGGTCCAGTAAAAGGTTTTGTATTATATAATTTTGAATAAAATTATCTAATACGTAGTATAATTTTATAAATTCAATAATGAAATGGAAAAATACGAGAAATACAGTACGAAATTGTATATTGTAAACCATGCTCAACAGAGAATTATTGATCAGTGCAGCACAGCAAACTACTTTTGAAATTTTAGATATTATTACTTCATCTACACCTTATCACGTTTAGCTTACACCACCTCATATTTTTAAACTAAAAAAAACTCCTGAAATTTTATTGCAAGCTACAAATAAGCGATGAAACTGGTTGTTTGCACAGTTCAAAACTCAAGTTTACACATCAATATTTCACCAAAATAAAAAATGCAGAATTTATTATGAATTAAATCTCCGAAGAAATTTGGCAATAAAATTTAAAAAATATTAAATTAAAAATGTTAGTTTTGAATTAAAAATAGCACGTTTCACTGGGAAAATATACAACTGGATTTATTGTAAAGACACTTTCAATACAACCGTTCACAGAGGTTTTGAAATAATAAGTCACTAAAGCACAACACATACACGCTAGCTCTAATACTCCGTGTGAGCTGCGTTAGATCGAACACAACATTAAGAGTAAGATAAAATTGTCACACAGGATGAGGATGCCGGTGTATGTAAATAGCCTCCACACCAAAAGATCTCACGCTTAAACAAATTAAACACTATAAAACAATATTCAATATGTAGGCTATTTCTATCTGTCAATTCCAGCATAATATGCCCACAAAAAATACGAGCTATGAAAAAAAATTACAACTGTAATAATATTTTATTTTTACTAAGGTACGCGTACACAGGACGCCCAGTCGTTATCACAGACAGCACCAGTAATTGGACAGCTTTGAAGCATTTCAACTTCGCCTTTTTTAAAAGTTTGTATTCAGAAGATAGTCCGACGTTAGAAAGTTCTCGTCAGGACTGTCAATTTTTTCCTTACGAGACTGAATTCAAGAGCCTCGGACAAGTTTTTAACATGAGTGAAGAGAGGGCTTTGCTAAAAGATAAAAGTAAGCCCTGGTACATTGGATGGTAAGTTCGCAATTAATTTACATAAGTCGTTAAAAAATAATAATAATTTAATATTAATTTATGCAATTTCTAAGCTTTTGGGATTATAATAAATTCAAATGTAATTATTAATATTCCTTAATTAAACCAGGTTTATTAAAGAGCTTATCACTTGAATAAATAATTAAAATTAGTGAGAGATGAAATCCGATTTCAACTTACAATTAGAAATTGAAGACGTTTCATAAAAGCAATTAACAATTCTCTTTTCATCATTTTTCTAAAGCCGCAGAGTGGTTATTTTCGAACATAATGCAATTGAAAAAAGACGAAAAAGAATAGAAAAATTGAAAATTCTATAGGAGGTGCAAATAAATCTAAAGCTGCCAACCAATTTCCCAGAAAATGTTCTTGAGTGAAGTTTTTATGCAGCTTAGACATTAGCACGAAAGCGAAGCCGGTGACAGTCGATAATCTTTTTTTCACAGCTTGTATCTTTTCTGCCGTAATATGTTTTTGAGCATGGCCTCCTGGTGTCAGTTGATAGCAGACGCTGTGCACGGATGACAGCGGGAAGTTGAGTCAAGCTGATAAGCTTTAATGCAAGTTGAAAGTTGCACATTAGCGTATAACGGTATGAAGTCGCACAACCAAATAAAAATCGAATCAACTTTCGTACAATAAATTTTTTAATCAAGCCGAAAGCGTGAAAGTGTTTTTTTTTTCGTTTTTTCTTATACTTAATCTTTAACAGGTGTTCGAATAAGGTGGATAAAAAGTTAAAGTTAACAGTATTTCACTAAAGTTGAAAGTTAACTAATGTATATCGACATGGTGTTTACTTGTAAATCCATCATCTTCGGTGCACTAAAGTAGTTTCGAAGCTTTCATTCAGACTTGAAAAGAAGCTTCCATTCCACATCACTTACCATTTGCTTTAATCTGATATTCTTTTACAAAGAGCCATTGCGGTCAAATGGACAGTGCTCTGCACTCCATTTCAAGTGGTAAGTGCACGAAGAATCCATTGAGACTTATCAATCAAATAATTCAACCGATATAGTCACCAAAAAAAGAAATTCTTTTAATGTTTTGATGCGAGTGCAACACTTAAATTAAATTCATGAATAAATTACCTTAAAATGAAATTGAAGAGAGAGAATTTAATTTAAAAAATGCTATTCAAAACAAAACAATTTTACCTTCGTATGGTTCTTTTCAATTTCAATTTCCTTTGAGTAATTAACAAGAGCTATAAAGTTCTGTGCAAATATTTGTTTAGTTAGAATACATTACTCAACTCAGTGTTGCAACAGTAATCTAATTAACTTCAGGTAAAGATTTAAAAATTTAAAACACATTCGTTAATATAAAGACAAACAATTCGTCAACTTTAAATCAATCAATAATTAATATAACATGTGTCAGTATCAATAAATATCAAATAATTGAGAATTTTAACAAAGTCATCATTGAAAATGTGAGTAAATACTTAATATTTCAATTAGGGCTAAAAAAGTAGGTACATACATCACATAAATTGTGATTTATTTCGGTTCTTAACATTAATAACCATTTGTTTACACTATAAATGTGTCTTGTTTCAATGTATGCTTGTGTTTTAAAAATCTTTACTTTATTCTGAAGGAGTTAAGCAATATTTTACCGAATGAAATAATAATTTAATATTTAAGATTAATAAAGGTATTGCAAAACAGTTTCTTTGTTTATTTTATTACAGGAGCAATTGTGACTCGTCAGCAGCAAACGCTTTACGAAAACATTACGAACGGCCATATTTTTTACCAGCTGATGCCGAGTCGAGCAAAACTGATTGGATTTTCATGGGTAGCCCTGGTTACGGAGCACACTTGCATGTAAATTGAAAAATGGTTTTAGATTTCATTAATCCTTGCAATAATATTTATTCTAATGCTATAATTCTGTGGATATGTACAATACATAGTAAAATATTATTACAAATCAAAAACACAGATAAAATTATTCTTAAAATTTTAAAAATAAAATTGTTATTTTTCACTTGAAATAATATTTTCACGGTAGCTTTAACTATCTAAAATATTAAAAACTAATCTATGTATACGTAAATATTTAATATACATTTTTTTATAATTTCAGCTTTAACGTTTCATTTTTTGAAAAGTATATCAAAGTCAATGCAATTTCAGTTGTGTTTATTTTGAAGACATGCTCACGAGACTGTGGTGGGAATTTAAGCTCCCAAGAAATTGGAACGTGAAACAAACTTTTCTACAGTTTTATCCGTTTTTTACAGGATTTACGCGACAAAACACATCACATTAAAGTGATAAAGTTCTAATTACGTCGGAAAAGGATAATTGCAGTGGTTTTAAGACGCAATTTATTTCAATTGTCGTGCAAGTCACGTTTTAATTACTAACAGATCAAAGATGTTCCTAGTGAATGATGCCTTTAAAGTGACTTTTCTTGTTGCCATTAGCAACAACAACATCTTTTCCATTATCAGATACAATGTTGTTACTTTACCAGTAACTCGGGCCCTCCAGGAAAGACATTAACAAAATAAGAGCGCCCAAACTGTACCCCATGTTACAACTTCAAAGAGAATGCATTATAAATTTTTTCTTAGAAAAAATAAACCGCTACATTAATTTAAGCAATGTGAATATTTTACCCCTTACCTTAAACATTGATCAAAAGGCAAGAATTAAAAAAGAGAAAAAATTGGCACACATTCAAGAAAAAATTTAGTATTATAAAGAAAAAAAAAGGTAAAAAATTGTTAAATAAAACTCACACAAGTGCTATTCACTTTAATAGTGAATTTGATAAATTATGAGGCAGAAATAATGCTGCTATCTCATAATAAATGAATACATATAAGCTTTTGACATGATCACAATGTCACAGTATAAAATATATATACCACAGATAAAGTAAGATTAATAGTGTTTTTACATTAAATAAGAGAGCTTATTTTATGATAAAAATTGTTTACTTTTTGTCTTAATTTCAATATATATTAAAAGCAATTTTGACATTATTTACATTACCTACTGCTTCAAGTACAATGCAACCCCCGAGCTTTCCTGCATAACATTATTTAATAAATTTTGAATTTATATCATCATTTCAAATCATCTCGTAGGAATTATAATAAAAAGTTACTATTTATCTGTTGAATTGTAATAATTTAACTAGCAGTATTACGAACATTAATTTTAAGAATATTAATAGACTAAACTTTTACATTTCTGGTGATCAATGTTCATTTTGCATAATTCTATTGATTTTTGTTATCCATCCCACTTTTTTAAAGACAATTTTAAAAACCATTCTTTCTACGGTATTAAAAACTACTAACTTTACATAAAATAACTTAGTAAACAAGAAAATTTCAATTTAATCGTCTAGAATTAATGCAAATCTGATTAAAAGTTCCATATGCACATAAAATGAAAATAAATATACAGACATTCATTTTGATGGAATTTCCAATACCTCGGGGTATTTTTTTTCTTTCCAAACATATTCCCAATGTCTTACAGTGATGAATTTAAAAATAGAAAAAATAGACTCGTGACTTTTTCCATACACACAGTCTAGATCCTGCAATATTTATAAAGCTTTCACGGTGTAATTCCCACTGTTGTCTTCTTTCCTACATAGGATTTGTGAAATATTTATGAAAGTAATATACCTGAGTAGAATATTTTTCTTTCATCCACCCCTCCCCACGCGTGACTGTGTCTACAGTTAAAGCTTAAAGCAATCCCATGATTTATATTCTCTTCTCCCAGAATAGACAATGATGAAAAACATCAATTTTTATTCGATTCTCACTTTTTTTTTATTAGATTGATCATGTGGTGAATCCTTCTTGGCAAGCACAAATTAGTGGTCGCAAACATTGGACACTAGAACCACCACCCGAATGCGGCCTCGATTGTAGAGGACTTGAAGTGACTGTTGAGCCAGGAGAAATCAGTTAAGTGGTCTTGCTTTTATTTCCCAACTTAAATTCACTTTTATTCACATTTCAGTTGTTTTGGATACGAACTGGTGGTTTCATAAAACTCGCATTGTCGGTGAACAAATAAGCGTCACAATCGGATCTGAGTATGATTAAATTATGTAATTGTATTTTCATTTCAGTATGCAAAAATAATAATAACAATAATTACACTGTAATAATAAATAAATATTTATTATATCAATTTTGAATTTTTATTTTATATTTCAAAACATGTAATCGGCAAAGTTCTTATTTGTTTAATATTTCTTAAAATAGAAACTTTAACTGTAGCCGAGAAGAACTGCTACTGAACTGCACTTCCAGTACCAGCTGCTGGTATCTAAATTTAGCTGCAGTTTTATTTCTATCCGTTATCTATATTATTTTCTTTTTTTTCTCAGCTTTGTCACAAGTTTGATTGTTTTCAATTTAAAAACAAACAAAAGATCAATTAAAAAATCTAATTTTTATGCTCATAGATTATGCATGAAAACAAGTTACAAAGTTATCATTACACATAACGACATGTTTTCTACAACTAAAGATTATTCCTCTTTGTGTCTGTGACGTCAATACAACCAAAAATACTTCGTTTAAGTCTCAAAATAACTTTTCTCCCTCCAACATGGACGAATTACAAATACAAGCAGAAGAAACACGTTGTCAGCAGTTTGTCCGTTGGGTCCGTGCAGCTGCTTCTTTCTGCTTATCTCATATCGGACTTTGTGGTCTTGTGGTTGGATATTCCATAGGTGGTGGTTTCATGTTTCAAGCATTGGAAAAAGACAGAGAACAGGTAGTTAAAGACAATGTGACTATACTAGTAGACGAATTTGTCGAAGAACTATGGTTGCACACGGATAATCTTACTGTGTTACGTAAAGAAGTCTGGTCAATTAAAGCAGACGAAATATTAATACACTTTCAAAGTAATATCACCGAATTGGTTCGATTTGAAGGTTACATTGGTCAAGAAGGAACGCAATGGTCAACTGCAGAAGCAATACTTTATGCGATCATTGTGATTACAACAATTGGTATGGGTTTTAATTATCAAAGCGCATTATAAATAAAATAATTTTAATTTTACTTTGTAGGATACGGTAACGTAGCACCTAAAACTAAATGGGGTAAAATTGTGACAATTTTATACGCCATAGCAGGGATTCCCCTCATGCTTCTCTGCATGTCAAACGTTGGTGATGCAATGGCTCGTTCGTTTAAATTTCTGTATTGGAAAGTGTGCTGTTTTAAGTGCTCCAAACATAAAACCAATGTGCAAGGTCCTCCGTGGTTACAGGGTCGTCCTCGTTATCCATCAACCAGACGACGAAGATTTTTCTTTCAAGAAGAACAGTCTGGTGACGAGGGCAGTCACAGCAGCAGTTTCCGCTCAGGTCGCTCGGACGAATTTAAATTCACTGAAGAGCAGATGCAAGATTCAGCGGCATATTTTAGACGAGGACCAATGCCAGCTGTTATTCTAAATAGATATGCTTTAGGAAATAATAAAGACCTTTTGATTGATTTGCCGTCCCCTTCAGAAAATAAATCACCACTATCTTCATCCCAAAGAACAAGTAGTCGTCGAAGTAAAGCTGCGGTTGTTGAAGAGCAGCGTACAGTGCCAATATGGCTGTGCGTTGCTCTGGTTACCACATATTTGTGTGGAGGTGCATTATTATTTAAAGAATGGGAAGATGATTGGACATTTTTCGAATCGTTTTATTTTTGTTTCATCACATTGACAACTATTGGGTTTGGTGATTACGTGCCCGGGAAAGTGGGAAATGACGAGCAGACAACAAATTCAGAAAAAATATTGGCTTTATGTGCTGTCTATTTATTGTTTGGGATGGCTTTGCTTGCAATGTCGTTTAATTTAGTTCAAGAACAAGTGACAAATCATATAAAACAGATAGCTCGAAGAATAGGTATAATTGATGATGAAGAGAATGAAGATGAAATGGATGAAGATATAGGTGAAGCAATATGAGTTTTTTTTAACTTTTATTAATAGTGAAAATGTTTTTACCGTTTAAAAAATTTAACTTTTTAATTCTAGGTTCTTTTGTATGTTTTTATTTATTTGAATAGATGTTTTTTAAAGTTAAAAGTACTTTTATTGTCTTTCTCCATTTATCTTTTTTAAATAAAGGTATAAAAATGTTAATGGCATTTTTATCAATGCTCAACTATAAATTTAAAAGCATGCATTAATTACTTTGAAGCAGTTGTCAGAGAAAAAACATTTTTCCTTTTAAAGATTATTATAGAAGCTCAAAACAAAATTACTAAGTTTTATCTAGAAATAGTTCTACTGGGAATAAATTAAAACCAAATAAGCAACAAAAATACCATAACAAAGAATAAGAATTTAGGACTTTTTATGCACTTAATTAAATGGTATCAAATAAAATGTTGCGTTAAATTTTACAATGCTGGCCTTGCTCTAAAAAAATTGTCTGGAATATAAATAAAAGTAGAGTGTTTCTTCCACCGCTAGCACGAACCTATTCAATCAATTTTTTGTTTACAAAATGAGTACAAATGCCAATAATTTTTTAAACATTATTACACGTGTGTTATTAATTATTAATTCAAAATACCGATTGCGTAATTAGAATATCAACGATCTTGCACATCATCATTCCAATCATCATGCCAAATTTCCACTTCAGTAGGATAATGAAAAGCATTCACGGCTCTCGAATAACCTTCACAATAATAAATCTTCACTTCCTTCATGCAATTAAAAATCACATTCTTAAACATTTCGTTAGTTATAGTTACTGACCGCAATGTTAAATACTCTAAATTATGACAATGCTTTAAAGTCTTTTCAACGACTTCACTAGCCACAAACCAAAATTCCACTTCGTTTAATTTTTCTGCTACGCAAAATTGTGAGCTATAACTGGTAATAGAACAGTTATGCCATAAAGTAAGCTTTTTCAGACGACGCAGATCGGAAAACATAGCATTCAAATCGACGTCACGAACATTAATTAACGAGATTTCATTCAGATATGAATTTTCAGGGCAGCATCCTAAAGTAAAGTGCGAAGCAACCGAACAAATTGCCTTGTACACGTCGTGAAAGCGAAACAAAACATCAGTATCTTCTTGAAACCTAAACACGTTTGCATGGCCTTCTGCATCAAAGGCTTCCGCATCATAATTGGGTAATAGCAATTCCATCTCTTTACACACTCGTCGATCATCATTAACAAACCGCAAGCGTTGAAAACCCGTGTCACCAAGCCGAACCCTGCGTACTTTACGACTGAAATTTACATTCTGATTGTGGACTAGCGTGTGGCATCGATATCGAAGAAAACCCGAAATATCATCGTATAATAACAAATTCAAGTGCGGTAAAAGAAAATATAAACTTGCTGCCATTGAGGCAGAAACAGCCGTGCTGCAAATATCTAGTGAGGTTAGATTATCTTGCACAGATTTCAGCTTCCATAATACACTAAAGAGACTATCATTAATCCCACTGCAGCCTTTGCAACTCAATTCTTCTACATTATGACAGTCAGTTAAGATTTGTTCTACTTTATTGTTAGTAATATGATTGTTTTGGGAAATTATAAGCCGGTTTAAGTTCTTAAAACATTTGGCAAATTCGATATCAGTAACATCATCATCAGAATTAACTAGCAATTCCTGGATACTCTACGAAATAAATTATTAGCAAAGGATTAATAAAATGTGGTATCATTAGGGCTTACATATTTTGCTTCGGACGAAATCACTTCACACAAGTTTTCTAGACTTAATCCTGACAGCCAACTTTTGTAAAGTGTGTGGCAGGTCGATTCTAGGATCCACACAGCTTGTCCAAACGATAATGGTCCATTTTGTAGCATGCACATAATAATATCAAATGAAACTTCAGGAGCTGCATATTAATAGATTAGTTGGAGCGTTATTTAACACTTTGGTTGCAAGTGTGGGTTTTATTATCATTAGAACTGACAGTTGAGAAAAATTTCATTAAAGACATACTCACATAAATTTAAATATTTCTTATAATTTTGGCGAAGTTCGTGGACATCAATAGGACCACTTTGTATTGCATCATATTCAAAATTCCATCCGTCAGATATTACTGACGATACTGAATAAATAGCAAGTTCACTCAAAGAAGATAAATTTTCTTCATCTCCATCACCCATTTGTGACGGTTGAGAAGATTTGAATGCTTAACTTAGTGCAACAGTCATTTAGGGTTATTCATATGTGTATTTATTAATTAATAATCACTCAATACGAGATATCCAATTGTTATTATATTTCAAATAAATCAATTTAAGTTAAAATAATTAAGAAATAACTAGCAACAAGTTTTGAAATAATAAATAAACTTAGAAATCATTTTATTAGAAACTTTACTAGTAATTTCAACAGAAATCAATCAATTCACGTGACATTAATAAAATAAATTATTAAATTGTATCTAATATGTTTATTCTCGTTTGCAATGGAAACATATTTTTAACTTCATCTGAATATCCTTCACAGTGAGAAAGTTCAACTAATTTGATTAAATTAAAAACCACATTTTTAAAAGAATCAACAGTTAATCTCACACGACGTACTATTAAATATTCTACATTAGGACAATGCCTCAAAGTTTTATTCATAACAAGACTTGTCACAAATCGGAACTCTAGGTCAGTAACTGACCTCGCCAAATGATACTTGCTTCCCATCTCCCTTACAGTGCAATCACGTTGTAATGACAGCTTTTTGATACGTGCAAAGTGTGAAAATAATGTATTCAAATCAATATTTTTTACATTTCTTAACGAGATCTCCTGCAAATACGATTTTTCAGGGGCAACTCCAAATGTCAAGTGCGGCGCGATAGAACACATCGCTAAATACACATCCTGAAATCGATATGAATCTTGCTCGTCCTCGACAAATTTAAACAAATTCCTTGCACCGTCTTCGTCCACCGGTAACGAATCGTAATTCGGTAACGATATTTCCATTTCTTTACATGGCTCTTTATCAACAGTTACGTATCTCAAGCGATGATCTCCGTTATCTCCTAAATGAACAGCATGAATAAGTCGAGTGCAAATTATATTTTCATTAGTTTCTTCGTTACATCGGTATCGGAGAAAACTTTCAATATCGTCATAAACCAGTAATAAAAGTTGCGGCAACAGAAAATAAAGTGTAGCTGCCATTTGTCCGGAAATCGAAGTGCTACTGATATCAATAACTCGAAGTTTTTCCTGGCTGAAACGGTTATGCCATATCGAATCAACGAGTTCGTCTGTCAAGTTGATGCATCCTTTTAAGCTCACATCTTGTAGTAAATGGCAATTAGTTAGAATTTCCTTCACTTGCCAATTAACTACTTGGTCATTTCCACATATTCTCAGCCGAGTTAGATTACGAAACTGTTTTGCAAAGTGTAAATCTGACACATTATCATCAGATTTGACAAAAAATTCCGATATGCTCTGCCGTAATGTAGAAAATAATTAGTATTCAATTATAAAGTTAATAAAAATAAAATCTAATTTAGTTTTCAAATCAGACTATAATATTCATACGAACATTCTTCGCTTTGTCAGATGCAGATTCACACAAATTTTTCAAGTTTAATCCAGATAACCAGCGTTTATAAAGACGGTCGCAGCGCGATTCCAATATCCAAATCGATTGCCCGAAATTTAAAGTGTCATTTTGTATTACCATAGAACAAGAAATATGGAAACAAACATCACAAGCTGTTAATAAACACCAATTGCATTTAGTGACTTAAAAAGTTGTTTTTTATTAATTACTTACGCAATTCAAAATAATTAAAGCAATCCTTATTTATTCGTTGCAGTTTTTCTCTTTCTTCAAGCTCAATATCCCAAGCTGTCAGTATTAGAGATGAAACTTTATGGACAGTTAAGTAATATAAAGATGGTAATGGTAAACGGAAATTAGAATTTTCATCCATATGAAATCCCAATTTCTTTACAAATCGGTTAGAGCTAAAAGATCTTTATCCATTTTAGCAGAAACTTCACTTTCAACAAGAATCAGACGTGGATCTAATAGAGATAGCAACTTAAGTTTACGCATATATTAAAGTCGCATTTGCTCTCGAAATTGCACGCGTCATGCAACTGAATATTAAGCTCTTAGGTAAGAAGTGTCATCTACAGTTAAAACTTGTAATCTAATTTCTGTTATTATATAAAATTCACTGAAATTGTCACATATAATATGACAAATAGCAAGATTGTGCATCAACGAAAGAATTGAAGCATTTTTCCTTTTTTTTCAATAATATTTTAAATATTTAAGGAAAAATCTAAAATTGAGATATCAAAAAGATTGCACTTACCTTGCTAATTCAAAATCAATACTGCTCCACTCTAAAATGATTTATGGTAAAATATCTAGTTGCTATTTAATCTATAGTAAGGCACATTCGTGTGACTTACAAGACTTAAGCCTGTTCATAGGTATTGATAATTATTTTAGCAGTCACAGGAAATAAAAATAAATTTTATAATTTGATGTTGATTTTAAGTAACCGAATTATTCACAGGCTAAAAAATTCCTAGTTTAAATGAACTGGAAATGCGTGTTATTGGCATTTTCGTGCATGTACACACAAACTAAAATGAATGCGAGTGAAAGCGCATGCGCGAGTTTACGTCTGTTACGATTTAAAATACATCATAGACACTCCTGACATCTACCGACTTAAATCATAAACAAACATTTGCTGAAAATACCTATTTATTAAAAATTGTTATAAAATTAACCTTGAAGATAACAAGAGTTCATTTAACAAACAAAAATCCTAAATTATGCATTTATTTTGTTTACGTGACTTGTAATTAGTTTTATTGGATAAGATTTATTTTCATGAACCATTCACTGGTCAAAAACAATTGGTTAAAGGTTTATTATTCTTTTACGACAAAAACACGATTCCGTTTTTATTTTTGCAGAAGCATGTTAAAGTTAATATGCCAATAAAAGCGGTTTTATTTGACATGCAGTTCGTAGTTGAGTTAGTCAATCACACAACTACTCTCTTTTTATTTTTAAAGTATAAAATTTACATTAACAAACTTTAAAATATTGACATTAATTTCCTAACCTTGGTCTCATCTTCATCTCAGATGACACAGATCGCATTTGCGAGCGGAAGTTCTTGCACAAAATAAAGAAAATTAGGCTAATGCGTAAATGGACGGATATTACAACAAATTTATTAATTTTTAATCTCAATTTACATGTGTACAAAAGATGACATAACAAATAATGAAAAGAACATGCATTATGACATCATTTGTTTTTAATTCTTATTAGAATCTTTACCACACTTATCTTTTAATTTTAATGCAATAAAATTTAGTTTAACGAAGAAATAAAGTTCCATTATTTTAAGCAAAACATACAATTACGACAGTTGTGAATGAATCGTTTTGTTAACCATTAGTGCATGACGCATCATTACA
Source organism: Geophilus carpophagus (assembly GCA_034687075.1). Classification (NCBI taxonomy): domain Eukaryota; kingdom Metazoa; phylum Arthropoda; class Chilopoda; order Geophilomorpha; family Geophilidae; genus Geophilus; species Geophilus carpophagus. The sequence goes on from JAQFZN010000456.1 coordinate 26,384, forward strand.
CTTGACCTTTCCCAAGAGAGTAAAGGCGAAAGTAAATTGATAAAACGAAAAAAGAGAAAAAAACGGGGTTCACGATATACAACAATTCCAATACTTACGTCAGCAATTCTTCCCACATTTGTTGACGTCCCGAAGATCTCAAGGTCGTCAGCCCCCTTTCTGGACGCGGTGGCGAAGCTCAGGAACGCAAAGTGGACGAGCACGAGACGAGGGCGTAGACCTCTGCAAACAATTCAGTGTAATAAGGAAGCTGACAACAACTCTGGTCTTCTTTAATAATTGAAAATTTGTTAGCGAAAAGATGGGGAAGTTTTTTCATTGCTCGCAATGTTCAATAACAGTTTCTTTATAGTAATAAAATTTTATGTTCTATTAATCGTTTATTAATTTACATGTTATTACTTAGAAATTGGACATATGAGTTTATTTATGATAAAAATATAAAGTAAAATTAAAAACGTGACTCTAGAACACTTAACTTACTATTCATGTTTAAATTTATACAAAAGATGAAGTGGGTAGTCTATTTTCCTTTGGGAAAATAAAATAACAATTGTCATCAGCAGCGCAGTGACAAAGCAATAAAATCCCACGGAATTCGTAATGAGATTTAAAATTTTAAAGGAAAAAAAAATTTCAAATTTATAAAAGTATAGAATGCTTATTTACATATTTTCAGGATATTATATCGTAAAAACGATTAAGACAACTCAAGGAAAACTTCTGTAAATTGAATTTTGTGTCTCATAAAATTTAATTTCGATGTAATATTTGTGGGAAGTAAAGTTGTCTCCGGTATTTACTCATTTACCATTATCTCACGCGTTTGTGGTAAACATGATGGCTTTCGAACTGCTTTTAATATGCACACGAAATTACTACTTTAAATTCCACCATGGTCATCATCGCTCCTGGTCAGCAGGCAGAACCAAAACTGTCTCCACAGGTGGAACCCATCCCATCTGCGATTCTTGAACTTAGACGTCACATGCCGGAAGTTATTGCCAAGGTCATTATATAAAGGAAGAACCGTTTCGTTTTTAATAATAATTTCATGTGTTGTTATTGACTTTATTAGAATGTTTAAGCAGATGTATAAACAAATTATTACATTAAAGCGATACGATGCGTAAAAACTAATGTTCCTTGATTCAAAATAACGTAGTGAACATTTGATCTAAATTGGTAAACCCAAACGTGATATGAAATAATTGAATAAAGTAGTTTAAATTTATAGATTTTTGAAAAAATTATTGTTTATGTGTAAGTGAGTGTCATCAAGAGTTACCCGTTGAGAAGCATGGGGTCAGTGAATATTAGGGATTTGTTGCAAGGCAAATAACCGAGTATGGGGGTAACGACCCTCATAAGGGAGGAAGAGAAGAGAATATTCTATCACAAGCACGAGTTAACTCTTTACGAAAAGAAAAGTGAAAGTGAAACAGTGTCGCTCGGATGACACTCACAATTTGGCTTTATTTGGATTACGTAGTTGAATAAATGATGATAAAGCTGTTTTAAATTAATTTTAAACAAACTATTGTATTTTTGAATAAAATTGTCAATCAAAATAACAAGGTGTTAATGATATATTGTTTTTTATGGTACTAGGTGATTTTTCTGCATCATTAAACTTTACTTAGTACATAATTATGGGAAATGAGTAATTTTTGACAAGTTGAGATGTTCACCAGAGTAAAATAAAAAAATCAAACTTTTTTTCTCTTTAAATGAGTAAGAAATGACAGTACCGTAATTATAATGGCTCAACTAAGAAACCCAAATCAGTTATCAGTCAGCTGAACAGTTTGCATCACTGGCGAATTACCGGTAAATGGAACTGCACTTTGGTGACAAAAAACTGGTTTATAGAACTTTTTTATGTTAAGATTTGATTTAAAGTTAGATTCTAGAATTAAATTTGTTTATTAAATTATACATTCTTGTTTAAAAAACCTAAATTTTCATTTAAATGTTCTAAGAAGAATTTTATCGTTTCCATACCTCTTTCCCACGATCTTTTGAGTTACTTTTAGGGGTGAGATAAAATGCAGCAGAAGAAAAATGTTTCATCATTATAATGGACTGACTGCTGAGTTTCAAATGAAACCAGACACCATTTACATACTTTCCTTTTTTTTATTATTATTACATTTTTAATGAACTCAAACTAGTAGCCCGCATATCCACTTCTCAGCAGGAATAAGATTTCGATCATCTTAAAATAGATGTATTCAGGATCTTTCTCGGAGCCTTGACCTGAATGAGCAGATCAAAAATCATGTCGCTGTAACACCTGCAATTGAGATAAGATAGAACGACGTAACACCTTTCGACAGACAAATTTCGTTTACTAAAAATAAAACAAAATAAAATTTAATTTTCTTTAAAATAATATTATCTGTATAAATTCGAGTTTTTAATGAAATCTTTTTCTTTACATTATTTTCAAATGGTTTGTTTTGTTTCATTTCAATCCGAGTATAAATGTCATCCAGTTCAGTTCCTGCTTAAGTCGAATTTTGTTGTTTTTATTTCCGCTACTTGTTTCAAAAACTTTTAATTTATTTTATTGTTGTAAACACGTTCATTTTAACGGGCGCTGACTTCTGTGCGCGCGCCAAGGCAGATGCTAGTCGCGTGAGTACACGCCCCTCACATGCGGTCAGAGACTCCCACGCAAGACATGAGAGGGAGCGGAAGTTCCTGAAGAGGGACGAACGTTTTACTTGTGCCCATTACCCTCACGCTTTGTGATTGGTTACAGTTTCTACCCTTGGCCCCTATAAACCGACAGCATGTAGATAATTTTCCTTTAGCTAGCTCAGGAGTTTGGTAAAGAGGTGCACACTTGGAGCAAGCAGTCAGAAGAGAGAGTGAAAGTGCATCAAGTGTTTGTTGTGGAACATTTGTAATAGTAAGTGAACAACTTATATATTTATTTATTTACTATTTAATTACTTTAAACCATATCTACATATTTTATGTAGATTTAAATTGCTATATCAGTTTAAAATTGTAATTTTAATTAGTATTGAAGATACACATTTCTTATGATAAAAGCTAAGAAAATATTGCTTTAATAGCAAAAAAATATCAGACTGTTTGTTAAACCATGTCTACATAAGATGCTTTACTTAATAGACAATTTGTATTGTATAATTTTTATTCATAAACATCATTTAAAGTTTGAAGAAAATATTAATGTTGTATGTATTGAAGTCACTTCAAGGATACTAAAAAAGACTTTCCAAAATTTTTATAATGTTTATTCTTATGATCTTCTGAAACAATATTGCTAAGTATTTTGCAATGTAATTATAGAAAGACGGCAAAAAAAGGATATTTTGAAACTTTTTAAACCTTCCAATCAACTTGACCTTCAAATTTGGCATAACGTATTGAAACTCATTTAACGTGTTGGGTGTGTATAGTACACTTAACCAAAAGTGCTCTAACTTCTTAATGAGTATT
>JAQFZN010000457.1:0-29828 GCA_034687075.1 Geophilus carpophagus
TAATTTTTTTCATAAAATTTGAAATTTTAAAATTTAGCTCAGATTTAAAAATATTTGATTGAATTATTTAACTGACTTGTAATTAAAAGTTAATGCAATTTCTTCAATAATTCAAAATTTTTAAAAATTTAAAATTTCATCAAAAAATTCAAAATTTCATCAAAAAATTCAGAATTTCATCAAAAAATTCAAAAATTTTATTTTATTTTTGAAAATTTTACGTATATTAACTAAAAAAAAAATTCAAAATATTAAATTTAATTTAAAAACTAAAAAAATTTAATTAAACTAAATAGAAGAGAACGTAATTTCTTGTTTTAGTTATCTAAATAAGTAAACAAGAAAAAAGTTGAGGCAATGACTTGATTACTACGTAATGAAGTATTGCATCTTTTCACAGATTATGACACTGAAAAAAACGACTGCTATAAATTTTTTGCAGAAGAGAGTTTTTAAAAAATAAGCTTATTTATTTACTTCTTAGTATAGCATACTTAACCGTAATTATTTTGATACTAATACTCCAAACTTTTTAAGTTTATTGGAAGGTCATTACATGATGAAACAAGCAAATAAAAATAGTTTCTTTATTCTTTATTTTTAAAGTGGAAACTGCGCAAAATCTAATTAAATCCACGCAACCTAAACAAATACCTATCAAATCACCTGATCACATAAAAACATCAAACACAAAAAGACTCATTTATTTCTTCAACTTAAATTGCTCTTTCTTAGGTTAGTTTAAATTGAGATTTGACGCAACGAATCACCGATAACTAGGCCTATTTGTTACTAAATAATGCTAGCTAAATCTGTTAGGTTTTTTTATTGAATTTTTATTATTTTTATTACCTTATATTATTTATATTCTTATTAAATTCATGGCACAGCTGGTTTAGTTTTTAAAAATCATCTCACACCATCTGTACTCACACACTGTTCTTTTGTTCCGAGTTAAAGATACACTGGCCAAGTTTTTCTTTGCCAAATCTGCTCCTACTTTAAAACCAACTTTCTATCTTCACATCTTCCTTGGCAAAGATGACAAAATGAATCCTCTCAGTGCATCTGATTAAAGAAAATTGTTTATTTTTCACACATAAATAACTTAAGGAAGTTGATATTTTACTTTTATAAAATATATTTATTTATTGTTTCTCATTTTTATTGGAATAAAAATTAAATTTATATTCGAATGAGGTTTACATCTGTTGGCATTGTGTTGGTAATTTTTACACCAGACATTTTTCTTTTTCCTTCCTCCTTCCTTGCATGATAAAATTATATTTAGAGCTATATTTGGATTTTTTTTTCTTTTTTTTTTCTTGGGTGTGTATGTTAGTTTTACATTTTTTTTCTTTTTTTTTTTTAGATTTTTAAATTAGAATCAGGATCCATGGTGGCCGATTTAGCACCTATGAACTACTTAACTTTAGAAAAAAATAGTAAAGTTTAGCTCGTGTTGCTATTTTTTTTCCGCTTGATTTGCTGTAAAGGTCGAATAGGATTTGTGATGTTGTAATTCGATTAATATTTACTGTTTGTCATGAATGATGAATTGGCAGCTGGCGAGGATGGAAAGATTTAATTACGTGTTCAATATTTTTATTTTTTATTTAAATACATAATAAAAAAATTAATTTAATTAACTTATTTTTTATTTCTTTTTAACTCTGATTTCAGTCTTGCATTGATGACAATTTAGAAATGGTCGAATTTTTGGTGGAAAATGGTGCTGATATTAATTGTGGGGATAATGAAGGTTGGACAGCACTACATGCCACTGCTTCGTGCGGTTTTATAAGTATTGCAAGGTGGGTTACTTGATGTTAATATTCTACAAGTATACTATTTTCATTTTTATTTATTTATTGTTATTAAATAGGTATTTGATTGAACACGGTGCAAATGTTGCTGCAGTAAATAACGATGGAGAGTTACCTATTGACATCGCGGAATCGGATGAAATGGAAGAATTGTTACAAGAGGAAATAAATAAACAAGGTTTAAATATTTTATTTGCACATAATAACGACTGCAGATAATTTATTTTTCTTTTTGAATTGTAAATTTGCACTTGAGAATGGAATTTGTAGTCTGGAATTGGTTTTTTTGATCCATTTGCTTCTTTTTTTATTTGTTTTCTTTTTCTTATTTCAGAAATTGACTGTGAAACTGCACGGAATGAAGAAGAGCGACTCATGTTGGATGATGCTAATCAATGGCTCAATTCTGGCACGTTTTTAGATAGACCCCATCCTAAAACAGGTGCTACAGCACTACACGTAGCAGCTGCGAAAGGCTATATTAAGGTTATGAGGTCCGTGGAGTTTGTTTATTTACCAAGTTTAAATTAGTGGGATTGGAATTTTTTTAAATTGTATTATATAATGTTTTTTGGATTTGTTTTATAGCATATTATTACAAGCTGGTGCAGATATCAATTATCAAGATATGGATGGATGGACGCCACTTCACGCAGCTGCTCACTGGGGCCAGAAAGAAGCGTGTGAAATGCTCATAGAGCGGTGTGCTCAAATGGATATTAAAAATGCTGTGGTATACAAATTAAGTGCTTTGAAGATAACTTTCAGCTGATTTGATTAATGACAGTTCCTACACTAATGTAAATATTGAACTACTTAATATTTAATTATTGTGATTATTTACATTAGAAACAATTTTTGATAAAGAAATTGTTGATATTATTAAAAATCAGCTGAAAGATTTTTGACATGAATTTAATTGAAAACATGGAAGATGATGATGTGATAGTTTGATAATTTTAATCATAGCATGCTTATTGGTAGCGTTTATTAATTTTATTAATCTATTTATAATTTATTATTATTTGTTACTTAATTTGACATGATTAATAATTTATCAATATTTATTAATTATTGTTTTTAAAATGAAAAATTTATGTATTTTTAGAAGTAATTTAGTAATGCCGATAAACCGTGTACTAGTTTGTGTCTTTTTCGAATTCCATTCGTTGCATATCATCCTTAAAGAGATAACGAACCAGCTTGTAATCATTTGATTTAATTAATTTTTCAGGGTCAGACGGCCAGTGACATAGCTGAGCCTGAGATGGCGAAATTATTAGAGGAGATGAGGAAGAAACAAGCTTCAGTGAGTACTAGTGGACAGTAAACAAAACAAAAATGATAGATTTGTCAACTTCAGGACTAATTCTTTTATTCATTTAATTGAAAGTGTATATAAAAAATCTGCACATAGTTTTATGATCATCTCTGTTGAGATATTTATCCCCGTTTATTGTTTTATTTTTGTCATCAGCACATAAAATGTTTTATTTTTTGTAAATATGTTAATATGGTATGAAGAAAATATGGGAAAAATTTTATTTTTTTGGTGTGAAGAACAAAAAGATTTTATGCCTTTATTTTGTCTGCTTTTGTTATCTTTAATATATACATTATGTTTATACATATATATAAAAATAATATTGATTCATCTTCATCCTAAGAGGAATTATCAATTTATTTTTGGCTGGCAAGTAAGTGAAACGACAGCATTTTGAGTTTGTGCTCGGAAAAGTTGTGCATTATATACATTTAACGACGAAATTCGTATTTTATCTTGTAAAAATAATTTATTTATTTACTTTTTTGTGCTTGCAACCACTTTGTGGGTGTTTGCATGAATTTTTTTTTAATATAAATTAAAAATGAATTAATTTTTTTGCATCGTTTCATATTGTCACAATAATAACTCCTAAACCAGACTTTTTATAAAAAAAAATGTCTGGGTTGAGAATTTTCTTGGGATTCAGGATGAGTTGATTGACAGGCATGAAATCTTTGAAGTTGTTGCAAATTTATTATTGTTTTTGTTTTTAATTTAATTTATTGACAGATTTGTATTATTTTGCATGGGATGCTGTGCACTGTTTTCAGTGTGTTTTGTCCTTGCAAAATTGTACATTTTTATAATTTATTATTTTTATTTATTTATGAGAACTATCTTAAATATTTAAATTTTTGCAGTTTACAAAGGACAAAATAAAATCTCAAATTATTGAAAACAAATCTATGGCTATAAACCGGCGAATGTACGTTGTTTTATTGTTTTAACTATTGCTATTTTTATTTGTTGTTTAATTCTGTGTATTTTAGGGTCGCTGGGTGTGATAAGGTTCCAGTACATAAGTTGATAATCAACGAACCTTCTAAGGAGGAAACTAAAGATACAAAAGTAGACGAATCTTCACCTGAGTCTTCCGAATCGGAAGAAGAAAGAAAAGAAATAGCAAATGAGAAAAATGAAGTTGGTAAGGATTTATTTATGAAAATAAAAAATAAAAAAATAAAATTATATATTTTATAAATTTTATTTTTTAAGAAAAAAGAAATAAAGTTAATAAAAATGAAGAGCCACCTGTTGTTCTTCGTAAACCGCAAACTGTACCTACAAAACCGGAAGAAAACATACGGATTCGTGTACCTCCAAAACAAACTTCACAACCAACAACCGAGAATGAAGACAACATTCCCTCCTGGAGGCGAACTGCTCGCAAATCAGATAGTTTGACCACAACTAGCAATGAAAATCATGAAATAATACCTCGGTCGAGTGTAGGACAACGGTCTTCTGTTCCTCTTACGACAAGTAACAATCAAGAGCCACAGGTAATAATTTAAATATTTTAATGAGTATGCATATACCCTAATTTACATTTTTTATTTCTTTTTATAACAGGAATTTAAACGACCATTAAGTGTTGAAGCATCTGAAAGGTGAGTTTAGGCTTAACTGACGTTTTATTTATTTAACCTAATAAATTAATAGCTTACTAGTTATAATAATAATTTATATAGAAGTGCTTATTAAAAACAAGGTGTTAGGTGATTTATTTTTTACAAATTAATAATTTTATTTTATTTTGAAATAGAATATTATAGATTTGATTTATACATAAATTTTAATATTTTATTAATTGAAAGATTTGTAGAAGCTTGCTAATTTCGACTAATAATGCTAATTGCATGGCATGTTTTAATCAAGGGGTTTCAAGATTGGTGCAATTGTGAGCCGCTTCAGTCGTCCTAATTCTTTGCCAACTACCACCAAACCCCCTATCACCATGAGTGCTCCGAGTAGCCGTTTGCCTTCTTTTCTCAGGTATGGTAACTTGCCTTTCTAACATAATTTATACTAATGAAATGATGCAATTAGATTGGGGAAAAATTTAATAGAAATTTTATGAATAATAAATTATTTTGATATTTGAAGGAAAAGGGAAGATAATATTGATACACAGAAACCACCTGTAATTATTGAACAAACGACAACGACGAGTAGTGAATTAATTACTGGGGATTCAACTCCAACTACCCCGAGTAATCAAACAGGCACTCCACAAAGAAGATCCTTCCAGCCACCTGTAAGGGACGAGGAATCGGAAACGCAACGTAAAGCACATGCGAAACGAGTACGAGAAACTAGAAGATCAACACAAGTAAGATAAATATAATTTTTTTCTAAAGAAAACAAATAATTAATTTTATTTCTTTTTTTAGGGTGTGACATTAGAAGTAGTAAAATCAGCAGAACAATTAGTCAAACAGCAACAAGAAGCTGATAAATCCAAAGATGAAACTAAAAATGAACCACCACTGCCCACTGTCGAACGTCGACGCTTACCTCCTAAAGAGGAAGATAAAACTTTAACAACAACAACTGGTGACATGATGGAGAGACGATCGTCATGGCGATCACGGTTGGAACAAGATAATCAGAATAAAACATCGGTTTGTGTCTTTGTTTATGTTTTTTTATTTTAATGGATTTAGTTGAATGAAATTGGCAATGTATATTTGTGTGTTAAGTTTTAAAAATGCACTTTTCTATTATTTTGCATGGATGGACACTCTTTAAATTTTTTTTATCATTTAAATTTTTTATTTTTGTTAGTTATTTTAATTTTTTTTGCTATGATTTTTGTTTTGTTGCATAAATCCGACCACTTTCCTCGCCTCGCTGCTGTTTTGTGCTACCCGCTTTTGTTATTATTTACCTGATCCTGAAATGTTGGGGTATGGTCCAGGAGGAGACGCGAATTTCAAGAAGACCTCGCGATTTAGGTGATGGAATAAATGCTACAACTGATGATTCATTAACGTCACCGATAGTTCATTCGAGAAGAACGAGACTTACAGGTACAGCGAAGGAAAATGATAATTCAATGATAAGTACGGCTACGGGTACAGTAAGAGTTCGGGGATCAGCGAACGATGGCATTGCTGCGACAGGTGATTTGATTGAATGATGCTTAAAAGAATGGTTGAGGATGCTGGTAAGAGTTTGTGTGGAATGATAGAAAATATTAAATGTGTAGAAAACGATAAAGAGAACGAGAATGGATCGCAGAATTCAACTGGAAATTTACAAACAACACAAGCTGCTATTCAGAGGCGACGGCGACCCAAGAGAAGGTCAACAGGGGTGGTTTATATGGATGCTGATGTTAGTATTATTATTTTTGTTATTTATTACGCGCACTTATTGCTTTTTATGATAGAATTTGGTTGTGCATGCTAATTTGTTAATTGTGATTGTTTAGTACTGCATTTTGTCATGTTTATTTTTTCTTTTAGAAATTTATTTGTTTTTTAAGTTTTATCATTTTTAATTATTTTATTTGTTAGGATAAAGAAAGTGATGGGAAAGGAGACTCAAAAAGTGCTGATGAAGAAAGCAATGTTCAGGTAACATTTACCTTAAAATTAGAATTTGTATGGAAGATTAATTTCCCTATTAAATTGGGTGTGATTTAAATTTTAAATTGATCACAATTGATTTAATTCCATTACTATTGGTGATTTTGTTTGTGTATTTTTGTAGCTTACAAAAGCCTGTAAAAACGTGTAACTATTGGCATACAGGTTTAACAAATTGTTCCATTTTTGTTAAATAATTTCTTTTTTACAGCAAACAATTTCCTGAAATATAATTTTCATAAAATAATTATTTTCCATTAAATTATTTTTCTTTAAACGAGATATAAAAGATGAAATTGAAAATGCTTAAAACTGCCTAACATTTGAACGCATAAATTTTCCGATTTTACGATATTTGAGGGAAATTTATAGTAGAATTTTTGGGTGTGAGTTTTTTCATTCGTTAAAGCTAATGGTCCGTATACAGGAGCACTCTGATAACACCTGAAATTTTTACATGGCAGTGTTTCAATTTGATTCCAAAACATTTTGATATTCTAATGCAAAAAAAAAAACTATTTTTTGCTTTAGTTATTTATAATTTTATTTTTTTTTAGATTACTTTATTAAAAGAAAAAAAAATTGTATTGTAAATTTCCTCAAAAATAAAACTAGGAAAAGCAACTCATTTAATGTGTAATACAAGTGGAAGAAAAACCAAGAGTTTAAGTTAGCACTTAAAATTTATTCTCTAGCCAGACAGTCCTTCCTTGTGAGGATGGATGTTCCTATGGTTAAAAATAACAGTGCAGTAAACAAGCGAGTCACATCTCTTCGAAAATCTGAGAACTGGCGCGACGCCATTTTCGGTTGGTGCCCGCCAAACGAGCTAAATATAACTTTCTCTTCTCAGTCTCCAACCGATGCCATGGCAAGAGGTCGGGGGAGAGAGGTAGTGGAAGACCAGTGACGTCATACGCCACAAACGCCTTGCGCTCGTGATTACTCAAGGTTCCCATTACATGTACCTCTATTCTGGGTCTTATAGGGTGGAGCAGAGTCCAAAAACATTTGGCTTTTGTTTGCGCTCCTCTGTTTTCTGCAGTTTGTGGCTTCTGAATATAGCAAAAGTTGTTCAAGACAAACGGAAAATGATGAGTTCAATAGGTTACTGCCCTTAATGCTCCTCTCAACCGTGATTAAGAACTTACACTTACATTTGTGACTTGTGACCTTGTTCTGTGTCGCTTTAAGAGCAACACATCTAATTTCTTGACTGAACTTTTGATTTATTACCATCTTTTATTAGACCTATCATGTCTTACGGTTATTCTGGAACGAGCTATTACGGAAAAAGCCCGTACTCGTCATATACAAGTCCAAGTTCGCTTTATGGATCTGCGTATTCCTCTTATTCTTCTCCATCAACTTCTCTTTATCCTTCCAGAAGGGAACCTGGTAGAAGGGAATCTTATTCTGGATATGGATCTGGGAAAAGTAGTTTTTCTTCATTGAACCCCTTAACTACATCAGCATCGACTTCTTATTTCAATGGGTTAGGCAATTACGGTTCTGGGCGTGGGTTGGCTCAGTCTGCGTCCATGTCGAATGTTACATATGGTTTTAGTGGTGCAAAAAGTCCTAGAAGTTCGAGTCCTGATAGAAATACGTCATCTGTTATTATTGTAAGAAGTGATGATTGTGGATTAGAAATGGAGAACAAAAATTATTTTTATTTTATTTTTAAATTTATTTTTATTTATTTTTATTTTTTAGGTTCCTGAACGGACTTATAGGTCACGATTTGGCTCTGCCGGGTCTATACCTGATACCAGGTCAGATAATTCTGGGTCTCGATACTCGGATCGATTAAGTCGAACTTCATCTACTAGTAGCACAACAGGATTGGCTAATGATTCGGAGGAAAAGGATTATAAAAAAGTGATTATTTGTGGAATTTAATTATTTAATGAATTATTTATTTAATTTTTTTTACTAATTTTTAGTTATATGAAGATGTAAAATCAGAAAATGAACGGTTACAAGAAAAATTACGAAAAGCTGAATTAGAAATTGAAGAAACTAAACAGCAAATAGATAAAATACAAGTAAATTTTAAGTTACATTTATACTTTATAAATATGAATTATTTTGGTTATTTTTATTTTAGAATCTTAATAGAAATAGCTCAAATGATGCCGAGAAAAGGGTAAACACTCAATTCAAGTGCTAAGAATTTTGTTTGGTAATTTTTTTTTTTACTTTTGATTAGGAGCGAAGAGCTTTAGAAAGGAAGATATCTGAAATGGAAGAAGAACTAAAGGTAAAGTTATTAGATTATTTAATTTATGATGAAAAAGAATTATTTTAATTAGTAATGTGCATCACAAAATCGCATGAACTGAGTATCTTTTTATTCAACACATTCTTTTCCTTGAGTATTCTTTCTATCTTTATACAAAAGTCGGATCTACATTTTAAAAAAACGGATCTTGGATTTACTTTACCTTAATACGAAAGTTATACATTTTATTAAACCTTTTGAACAGTTGACTAATTAATCGGGTCTATTTTTATTTAATATTTAACGGCATGGAATTTGTAAACATACTTTGTTGCTTGTTAACGTGTTCTTAGAATTTCATTTTTACATTTGTTGTTTACACGAGAAATTAAAACTAATCGTTCACCTTTGCAATATTGAAATTATTTTAACGTTTATTTATTGGCATTTTTAATACTTATTTCAACTGCAATATTTCATTTAACTCAACTTATGATTTTTTTCTGGGAAAAGGGGCTATAGAATTAATGGTCGGTTCCCTGGAGTTTATGGAATTTGTGGAGAATTTGCTGGTTTCTTGAATGAAGCCCATTATGGTTCAGTTGGTAAAGCATCCGCTTAGATAGTGGGAGCTTGTGGATTGTGGGTTCGATTCCCACTAAGAGTAAAAATAAATTTTTTCCAGTGATATTATATTGCTCACGTGTCTTAATTTGGTTGACTATGTTAAAATTTAATGGTTGACTATGTGTACGGCACGTAAATAAATTCAGTAATAGCACTAGATTAGCGATTAGAAATTGAACTAGTCGCCATGTTGCTTGTTATTGATACAATGTAATCAGCTTTTTATCTGAAATATTTATCTAAATTTTTATTACTATAGTATTGCAAAGGTAAAAAAACATGACAATTATTATAATTTGAAGTGTGATTTGGATTTTTAATCGTTTTTATCAATTTTATTAAACATTTGTCAAACACTTTACTAAAAGTGTGTAAATTTGATGTAAAAAGAATTTTTGTTTTCTATTTTTAGGATTTATTTTTATTGTGTGTAGTAAATTACATTTAACGTATTGTCACTGTTGTTTGTTAGTGTGGAATAATATTAATAACCGCGTTTAGTTAATTAGATGTAACAGGTGTTGTTGAGACTGCACGAGCATGGGCTAAATTTGAGAAACTAATGATGTTTAAAGCTACAGACTGCATGGAAGAAGTTTTAAAAATATATTTTTATTATTATTAGACAAAACAACTTAACTTTGTACATTTTTCACTATTTTACTTTCAGCATATGAATAAATTAAAACAGGAGAATGAAAAGTTAAAAGCTGAAAATAGAGCTTTGACTCGTGTGGTGTCCAAACTGTCAAATAAATAGGTAAAAAATAAATATATAAAAAGAATATCAAATTGGAGTTTGCAACATTAGGTTTGGTTTGAATTTAATCAATGAGTGTGTAGCATGTTTCATTTGTTGAATGGCTCAAGGAAAAGATTGAATTAGTTTGGGATTTTAAAATAAAATTTATTATAATTGAATTTTTTTCTAATTTGAAAGAAATTTATTTTTTTATGTTTAATGGAACATGTGACATACCTTTTGTGGTTTGCATGTTTGTCTTAATTTTAATTTTCACATTTTTATAAATCTTTCATATGTTGGGATTGTGTGGCACATTTTTGAACTATGAATATAAAAAAGGTTTGCACGATTTTAAGACAATTTTTTTGTATAATCAAAGTGTGATTGGTGCAATTTGCATGTGTTTGTGAGAAACGGTGGTTAAAATGATTGGTTTTGCGTTATTATTCTGTCTACCGTTTCTTAAATATGGAGTTAGTGATTTTTTTATTACTTTCAGACCCTTAAATTTTATATTTTGGTTTTTAAGTTTATCTAAAAAAAATTGCTAACTCTTTAACGATTATTTCATTTGAATAATTTTTCTCTTATTTCTTTTTCTATAGCAATTGGAGCAGCTAAGATCTGATAACCAAAGGCTAAGGGATGAAAATGGCGCTCTCGTGCGAGTTATTAGCAAACTTTCAAAATAGAATTTTTTTTTCCTTTTTTTTTTAGAAAATAAATTAAAATTATATTTCTTTCTATTAAAATGAAATTTCTTAAATGTTTTGTACATGGCATCTTTGTACTTGAAAACAATTGTAAAAAAAGTTAATTTTTTTTTTTTGTCTAGCATTTCCAATGCGTATTTTTAATTTTAAATTTACCAAATTGTGACAAAATTTTCGAGAAGTGCCTTTTGCTACAATTCTGCTGTTATAAGAAAAAAGAAAAACATCGAGTTATGGCAGCTGAGAAACTGCCTGTTGCACAATATATTGTATAGATTAAAAATTTTTTTGTACGTACTTACGGCACAGATTTGTTTCGCTTGTTTGTGCCTATTTATAGAAATATTTTAGGGAGATAAAAACATGTTTGATGTTGGGATGTTAAATCAGTTGCCAGTTTTGATGCAATACCTTCAACTTGTGTTTTTGTAAATAATCTTTATTTTCTCTTGCTCTTGTCCTACCAAGTAAGTTTTTAATAGAGAAAAATATTTGTGTGCAAATGATAAAAAAATAATTATTATTATTATAATTTTTTTTGTCCATTTTTGATACGAATCTCTTTTTCTACTCCTTACGTTTGTGTATTTTAAAAAGAAAAAATGTTTTTACAAAACATATGGAATCTTCTCTTGTTGATCGTAGCTTTAGCTGTTTTAACAAACTTGCAGCTGTGATAGATTTGTTCTCTGACAGGTTTTATTATTTTTTTTTAATTGTAATTTTCCAAAGTTGAAACCCACCAGACACCACATAATGTTAATACATTCTAATTTGACTGTTAATGGAGTGAAATTGGTGTATCATGTTTTCTATTTTTTTTCTTTCTTTTTTGTATAATTTATAAAACTGTACATATCAAAAGTTAGATGACTAGATTTTCTTTTTTTTAATTTTTTTCACAGTCCTCAGGTTTCTTTCATTTTTTGGCAAATTCAGAGAAATAGGTGAAAATTGTTTAGTTTCTTTGTTGTAGAATTCCACCATCTCGAAAGTTTTAATTTTTGGTGTGCGCTTCCTTTTATTTTTTTTTTAAACAAAAAAATTGAGTTTGAATTGGATGTTTTCTGTGTATTTTTATTATACATGATTAGACGTATCCAATAAACTGGATGCATAAATAAAATATTAATTTTTTTTCTGGTGTGATTTAAACAAAGCACAATTGTTTCCAGCCCATTTTTGGAAATTTATTTATGATCTGCTCTTCATGTCCCATTATTGTGTAATTGAAATGTGTGGTGAATAACAAAAGTTAATTCTTGAACATTTCTGTAGGCGCTGCAACGAAAAACGATTCATTGGCTACTAAATGTGTTTTATTCGTATCTATATTTTTTTTAATTTAGGGAAAAACTTATTTAAATTAAAATACGATCATCGCATATCAACAAATGTCCGCCATGCTAAAAACTAAAAAGAAATTGGGGTTAAGTACACAATTCGTAAGTAATCAATTTTCGTATTGAATGAACGACTGTTTTGTAATTGACGTTTGAAAAGCTGTAAAATAGTGGTTGAAAAATAATTTCCTCACATCACAAAAAGTTACGAAAGAATATTATTTTTAAATGACATTCTTCGTGTTTCGGAATGCAGAATGTTTTTTTTCCCAACGCAGACGACATCATTAAAAATACTTTAAAATCTCATCAGTTAGAAATGTGTATCGGTAAAAAAAATGAAAAACATTTAATGTGAGGTTGAAACAGGAAATTTTATTAAATAAAAACTCCATTCAATACATGAGCAATACCAAATAGCATCAATTTGTACAAAACTAGTCCTAGTCATTGATGAGGTTGATAAGCTATGTCTTTATTCATTTTTTGAAAAAACATTTTGAATGTTTAACTTTTTTTACACTTTTTTTCATCCTTTTTATTTTTTTCCACACTTTTATAACAATTTTTCTACATGGGTCCACCACAACATTATTATAAAAATATAATAATAATATATTTCATTTCATTTCGATGATTTTCAACAAAAAATCAACTCAATCCGCACTTTATTGCGAATCAACCCTTTCTAATTTCATTATTAAATATATACGTGGCGCTCCATCATGTGACCTTTACCATTTTTTACAATTTTAAAAACATCTTGAAATTATGATTGAAATTATAATTCATAAACCCATTGTTTAAAGAATCATCTCCTTCTGCTTCGGGGGAATCGTCAAGTGCCACTGGATCTAATTCATTCGCCATGGCGTTTGCATCTTCCCACATTTCCATTGAGGATGAAAACGAGTCCATATCTTCCAAAAATGTTTCTTCGTCGAAATAACAATCTTCAAATGATGGCTGATAAGGCACGTACATGGACTCGACGGGACACTCGGGGGGAACGTCGTCTAACACAGGTGAACTTGTAAACAACATATGCCCTGGGTAACCCCAAGGGAAATGGTCCGAATGTCTGCGAATAACCTCGTAATATCGATAATATCGACAGATATCCGACAAACTGCTCACGCGTCTTCTGCCTGAGCTCTCGGACCAGTCAACATCTGCACATCCTTCAACTTCCGGAAGTGATTGCGCGATGACGGACTCTTGCGAGTTACTATTGACAAATACGTTCTGAAGTTCTTCTTGTAGCCATGGGGGTGTTGGTTCTTCAGATGGACAGTCTACCAGAGGATTGCTGTATCAGAATAAAAAAAATAAAAAATAGAAATTATTTAAATGTTCTTGGTTACTGTTCTATTGTCAATAATTCTAATATGCGTACGAATCTTCGGTTGCGAACGGTTCTTGCAATTCTAGTCGGTTTAGTGCGGGAAGACTACGTGATCTAAGTTTGGAAGCCATTGGAGGTGTTGGGGAAATTCTTCAGGGTTCTAGGTCATCTCTGAAAATTTTTACCCGTCATGTTTGACGACGGATTGTGTTCCTGATAGTATATACAATGTAGTGTGTCTCGTGTAAGTTAGCATTGGCTCGTGATTGTTTAGTTTTTTTGTTGTTGTAGCTTTCGCTTTCTTTCTTTTATTTTTTTGATGCCGCCATGTTGTTCTTTAGTATAGTTGCTACTGATCAAACTCTAAATTTGCTAACTGGTGTTCTATTAAGTTAGTGAGAATAAATTGAGGTATTAAGAACACGTGTATATTTTTTTAAATTTAAATTAATCAAAAGTCTTTTTTAAAATTTATTTCAATTTAGGCAAGTGGGAATAAAAATGCACCTGGATCGCACGTAAGTTAATTATGTTAGTATTTTTAGATAATTACAAGTGTACATGAAGTTATTATTTTTACTTTGTGTGTTCAGGCGTAATTAAAATAAAACAAAAAAAGATTCGTTTATTATGCTCTCGACTGCTTTTCGCGATTTCAAATGAATTCGAGTTTTATGACGTGACTGTTTATGGCGCCATCTTGGAACCAAATTGAAAACTGTCATTCAGTTCTAATGAAATTCTGTCGTCTGATAGGGTTAGATTGGCTTGTGTTGTAAGTTGAAACTAACATTAAATATGTAAGAATCACTTAAAGCAATTAAAGAAACTGAATTCTTGTAATTTTTAATCATGTATAGTCAAGTTAACGAGTTTTAAATTGCAGATTTTGATCTCAGTCAAAATGTTTCATCGTGTGTTTCGGTCCCTTGCAACATCAAGAATAGTCAAAAGGCAGCAATTTCTTACTCCAAGAGTTTTTATGTTATGCCGTCATGGGAGTAATTTTCAGGGACATGATAATGGGGAAATTCGGAAATGGCAGCTGCGGAAACGTCTCTTTTGGACCGTTATGTTTGGAGGAACTTTTGGCGCTGCCATTTACGTGAAGCATAAACGGAGACAAGAATCCGAAGATTTTCTCCAACATTATGAAATGTTACCTATAGACCCTAATTTCAAGGATGGAGGGAAAAGTTTTCGATTTAAAGGTTACGTTTTTCCAACAGTTTTTGGAAAGAATTTCTTCAGAGATTTGGAAAAGTTTCATCCGCGTGCTGACGATGTATATGTTGTTTCATTTCCAAAGACAGGTTTTTTTATTTTTTAATTTAATTATAAACAAATTTAATTTATTTTTGTTAAATTTTTTGTTTTCAGGAACGACATGGGTGCAAGAAATTGTGTACTTAATAGGAAACAATTTAGATTTTGCAACAGCTGAATCGACATCTTTAGAGAAAAGATTTCCATTTTTGGAATTTATTTATCCAGGAGTTACCAGTATTGAGAAATTGAAATCGCCGAGATTTATAAAAACCCATTTGCCTTACGATTTATTGCCAAACCAAGTTAAAGAGAAAAATTGCAAAGTAAAAGTAATTTACTCACAATTGTACGTTAATGTAATTTGTTTTTGTTTTGTATTTGTAGATAATTTACATAACACGAAATCCAAAAGATGTTGCTGTGTCCTTTTTCCATTTTTTACAAATGTTAACTATTACGGATTACCAGGGTTCATTCAAGGATTTAGTTAACAAATTTGTACGAGATGAACGTAATTTTTATTTTATTATTTGAAAAATTATTTTAAATTTAAAGGATTTTATTTTAATTTTTTTTTTAGTTCCATATTGTCCGTTTTGGAAACATGTTCTGCCATTTTGGGAGCTGAGAGATAACGATAACATATTGTTTTTAAAATATGAAGATCTACACAAAGTAATTTCATTAGCTGATTATCTTTAGAGAAGTTTTGCTCAATTTCAATATCTGAATTTTAGCTTGATTTAGCTGATATTTATTATTTTTTAATTTTTATTTAGTTAGAAAAAATAATATAGACAAAAATGTTGGATTTGATGTTGTAAAAGGTTGCGCTTGGATCGGTTAATTTTGCAACTGGAAACTGATTCGAAATTTTGTTTAATATATAAATTTTCTAATTTAATTATCTATTCAATCCGATCCAAACAGATATTTATCTAAAAGTAAACAAAAAATTAGTCGAAAAGCATTTTAATTTATTATTTCGAATCAGGTTTCTTTGGTTTAAAATTTTGTAGGCTGAATTTTAAAGTTAAAAAACCGCAATCTCTTCCTGTAATAAATTGTAAGCAAGTTATACAAAATGGCAATTTTTATTTTATTAATAACAGGAATAAATTAAATTATGCTTTTTTTATTTTCAGGATTTGGCAGGTGTAATAAAGAAAATCTCAGAATTTATGGAGAAAGTATTAACAGACGACGAAGTAAACCAGATTGTAGAACATTGCAATTTTAAATCAATGCAATCCAATCCGATGATCAATTACGATCATTGGGAGGAACTTGGACTCTGGAAAAAGGGAGAAGCGAAATTTTTACGAAAAGGTAAATTATTTTCATGTGTATATTTACCTGTACAATTTGATAACAATTTAAATTGGGAATAGGTGAAGTGGGTGACTGGCAGAATTATTTTACACCTGGATTGAACGCAGTCTTTAATCACTGGATTCATGTAAACACTGCTGATAGTGGTCTCTATTATGAATACACGATTGAAAAAGCAAATTCTGATGTGGAAAAGCAGTAATAATAGGCGTTGTAAATAATGTGCATATTCAAGTTTGACGTAATGTCAGTTACTGAGTTGTTTGTTGTACATAAATGTTTATAAAAATTATATAAGTCCTGGTACATAAAAGAAATAGTTGCTATGACTTGTGTTTGATTATTATGACTGTGGTAATCGTCTGTAGAAACAAAAAAGGTGACGAGATGCGTGTTGACGAACCTAAAGAGAGAAAAAATAAATATCTTAAGAAGCCATTATTAAAAACGATACAAAATTTATAAAAATCCATCGTTGTTTTTTTTGTAAATCTGTTTGTTTGCGTTTCATGGTTTCTTAAGTTTACTGCTGGGATTAGTTGTGATAGATTTATTGATTTCTTGCTAATTATTTTATCCAATTTACAATTGAAATAAATTTGTAATTTCATTAATTAAATGTTTTCCAATTTAAATTAGCTAAAGAATTTTTTAACATCTGTAAAAAGTTACACGGAATCTCTAAAAGTGCTCACTAAAATGCTAAACAGGATTACATGATCAACACAACACTATTGCATAGAACCTTAGGGTTTTGAAGAAGCATATGAGAGTGATTAAAGAATCGTTAAAACTATCATATTCTTGCATTGAAACTATATTTTTAAAAATCTGATTTGGTAAGTGGAGTTATTAGTAATGAATAAAGAAAAGTAGCGAGAAATTAATATTACTAATCAGGATTGTGGTCTGATATTTTTATTTTAGATATTCTAATTTTATCAATTAGTTCTAATAATTTGTTAATGGGAATTTACCTTTTGACGGAATTTCGGTCGAGTTTGGGTCGATTAATTCCCAACCAATTTTGTATTTTATGTGTTTGAATCCTACAGTGGATAATCTAAGGAAGAAAATGATTTATATACATTAATGAGTTTTCTTAATTTTATATTTTGTCATTTTAATATTGAAATTAATTTTGTTTCTAGACATTACTTAAGGGATGTTGCCGGATGACCCCCAGGAATAGTTATGTTTATTCTTGGGTTTCCGGAACAGAAAATAAAAGTACTATTTACAGTTGTCATGCTTGTAAGTGGTGAAACAGATATGTTGAAAGATCTGCAATTACCTGAAGTGAAAATTACTTAAAGTTAATTTTAAAAGAAAAAATAGAGAAAAAAAAAATATATACAGACTATAATATATATATTTGCAATCAGACATCATTTTACCACTTTGCAAAGCTGCAATGTCGAGAGAGATGTGGTTGCCATGGTAACTGTGGATGATCCAGGTGCATTTGACGAAGTGGAAACTGCTTTTTGTGACGGTGGGCGATGGAGACTCATCTTTGGAGAAAATTATTCCAGGGGATTGGGTGATATGCCCGTCACCACACTCTGGTTTCACGAATCAAGGAAAAAGTATATTTATTTTGATTGATCATTTGGACTTAGAGGGATTCTTTCTATACCACTTTCATAGAATTCGTATGAAATGTCAGCAAAACTTGCATTGAAATTTCGTGTCGTAAGAAACAGAGGTTCTGTTGATTTGATAGACAAAGGAAAATATTCCTACATAATAAAAAAAATTAATATTTAAACTAAAAAATAATAAAATCTTTAAGATATTTTTACCTCAACTGATTTACAAAAGCAAAGCAATTCTTGTCCTGTTCCTGAATGAATCAACAAGTGGCCACTTAAGGCCCAATAATTACATTTACACGTCATGTCAGTACAAGTTGCTTTGCACCTGTTTTCAGTACTTCTTTACAAGAAAATAAATTGATTAAAAATATAAAATTGAGTAAAAGTATATAAAAAGCTATATTTACATATGCAGTTTATGAATTGTAAGTAAAAGCATTTGGTTATGTTTAGGAATGAACCATAATTGGCAGCTGGAGTTGACATGCATCCGTGAACGTTGAAATGCATAAGTGGTGGACGGAATTGTAAATACGATTTGGCAATCTGAAATTTGAAATGAAATGAAACGTTTCAAATTTATTTTTGATTGAATTCAATTGGAAGAAATAAAAATGAAAGTAAACAAAATAAAGAGCGAGCTGTTGATTTTTAAGAATTCGTTATTTATTTATTTTGAATTTTCTGTGACAAATGAATAGGATGAAGTTAGCAGTGATGGGAGACTCGTGTCGTCCAATCAAATGATGCTTGTTGATATTGACTGGTGAGAAGAGGGAAAAAATGAGATGGCCTTCGATTAGAGATTTGAAACACGTATTTGGCGTGAAATCCAAGCTCGAGTTTGTCTATAGAGGGATTTATATCTCATTGCATATAAAAAAAAACATGGTTGATTACAAATATAGACGCATATAAAGAATTTTAATTATTTTTCTATTTTTCTATTTTTATTTAGATATCAAATATATTTCGTTTTGCAGATATTTTTTTTAATATTTAATAAATTTTCTATTTTTTATTTACGGGTTGAAACTTTTTAACACGAATTCCAGGGGGGGTAAATTATTTGTTCTTATTACCGAGTGAGTTGAAAAATATTTATTTAATGAATTATGTGAATAAAGCTCATTCAAGTTGCTAAATATTGAAAAAATATATATTATAAATTAACACATTCTCATGATTTTATCTAAAATGATGATGATACCACAAAATGCACTCTCATTTTATTTATTTTTTGAAGCCGTGTAAAATTAGGTCTTCGAGCGAGGTAAAAACCATTTCCAGTTGGATAAATTGAGGAATTTTTAATACCGAAAAGTGGTTTTTAGCTAATTTTTGTTTTCGTTTTAAAGTTTTGAAAATATTGAAAAATAAAGTTCATAATAACTGTTGAATGTTTTAAGTTGAAAATATAGTGGTTTAATTCCATGGAGAGGGGAGAGAGAATAGTATGTAATATAAAGTGTAAAATGCCAATATTTATAAAAATATGTGTGCTGTGGAATCTCATGCTCCATTCCTGTACATGCATACACAAATCTGCCTAACAGGTTTAATATTATTTGTGTTAAAAGAAGTATATAACTGTTTGACTTATATCTATCAAATTTTAATTATTTTCTTTACTTATTTACTATAGTAATAATACAGATTGAAATTGAATTCATTACTTCTCTTGAACGGTATAAATTGATCAAAGCTGCAATATCTTCATCCATTAAGTTTAATTTCAATGAATAATAAACTTAATTGGATAAAATTGTTTATTTAATAAGAAGTGAGTGGTGCATGCTTAATTAGTGCTGTGTTTTGGAACCAATTGGGAATTAGAAGGGCGGCGAATAATTTCATATTTGCTTTGAACATGAGCTGAAGTTTATTAATTTAATTTTTTTATTTTAATAAGAGGAAAAAATATGCAACGTGTCACATTTTTTTAAGGAATAAAATTTTTCTTTAGTGCACACTTGGTTACTAACAACTTAATTACATGGCGTAAAGTAATTTGATGGCTTTCACTGCTTTAAGATTCTCAGAGAAGACACTATCAAATAGATGATTGCCATTTTGAAAAAAAAAAGAGAAAAAAATCTACTCAATATGCAAGACGAGATTTGATTTCTTAAAGATATTTTCTCTTTTTTCTTAGTTCTTGCCAGAGTTATATGAACATCCATTTGATGTAGGGGTAGGGTAAAAGTGGAGAAATATGAGATTTTGGTGAGTAAGTGTAGTTTAACTCAATTTCAACTTGTTCCAATGAAACATGTTTGATCTAATTTTGTTCAACAAATGTCTGGTGGCTGTTAGGGTGTCGACCGAAGTCCATTTGGAACTGAAGGGAATGAAGAGAAAGGACAATCTTGTCATGAGATGTCAGTGAAGGTTACCATAGCAACTGATGCAATGTTGTATATAATGTGTGACTAGATGGCTGTAAGCAACTGAATGTTTTGCATATTTTTAGAATGCTATTTATGGAGTTTGGAACGTGCTATGGTGTTGAACAAATTTTTCTTTTTTTATACGGAAAGGTGAATAATTTCTGTTTGAACTATAAAAAGAATGTGAAATTGAATTTATTCCCGTAGTTGAATTAGTATTACATAAGCACAAATTTAACATGAAGTTGTTTTTATTCAATTAACGAATTCTTTTGATCAGCGAAATGGTCTCAAGAGCCCAAATGTAGAAATTAATCAATTCGAAGTTAAATAGAAATAACGAAATACTTCAATACACAAATCGATTTTGTGGCATTTTTTGCGGTTTCAAGAATTTCGTCAATCATAAACATTACAAATAATTTCTATTAAATGTGGTAGCTATTTTTAGCTTACAGAGCCTTCAGTTATTAGAAAATTGGCATTGCACTTGCATCTTCTTATTACAAATTAAATTGAGAAAAAACTACGTGTAATTACACGTAGTTATTTCTATGAAATAACCAAGTTTATTTGTTTTTGGGTTGATTTATTGAAATTAGATATAATGTATAGTATATTAATAAATATTAATTATCATAATATAACAACCAATAGGATTTTTGGAAACAAATGAGAATTTTAATTTCCTGGTTTAATTATAACTTCTTTAAAAAATATTTAATATAGTCAAATAAACAATTCCAAAATCAAAACCAAATTCTCTTAGCAAGTTTACAAACATCAATTTTGACTCAGTTTGAACAATACCAGATTTACTGACAAAGTGAGTAGCATTGTAGCACTTAGCTGAGCCTAGCTTCAAATATCAACGCCCAAAATCGCTGCAGGCTTTTCACTCAAGTGGAAAATATGTGTTAATAAAGAATATCTCAAATATTTTTTTTGTATTTTTCTGTTGAACGTTATACCAATAGAAAATTGCTTTAGGGCCCATAAGATCCTAAACCTGAAGACCCGGAACTTTTATAAACATTTTCCCCGATTTCTCTAGAATAATTTTGATTTTTCGAAATTCTAGAGAATATAAACCTCGCATTCGTCTAGCAATGCAGTAATTTGGCAGTGTCAATTGCATGGGACTGCGGATTGCCTCTTGAGATGCCAACGTGCACGAATCCAACTAACATGTCTAACACCACTTGAATTTTTTTCGGGTGTGTGTTTGTGAGATAATTAAAACAGAATATCACCGTGTCAGAAACAGATATGTGTTGTGCAGGAAAGCTTAGGCAGGGGGTCAATTTCGATTTGGTGGGAAATGGTCAAGCCACAAGTAATTTCCTGAGAATGGAGGTCGTTTTGTCGAAGAAAAGTTTTCCACGTTTAATTAAAATGATTATCTTAATCTAAGAGGAGGAAATAGTGTCGATTGTGGACTTTGCAAACCGCAGCATTAAATCAGACACACAACTAAAGGGACAAGTTTAATCCTGGTATGCTTAATGAGATTTGTTTGCTTTCTTTCACCCTAGAGAAGTTTTATGTTGTTGCTAAGTTATTGCATCTATTACGGTTGCAGTTGAAGTAAGTGAAAAAGTTTTAAATTAAACTAGAAATAAGTTGTGAAAAAGTATTGATAGCTCCATATTTGATTTTCTTCATTCTCAAACACATAGTGATGAATTTTGTATTTTTCTTCTCAAAATTGGCTTATTTAACGTTAGAAACTATGTTCAAAATGGGCTTTTTTAGTTGATCATTTTGTTTTTTTTTTAAGTTTTTTATTTTTTTGGGGTCACTTCTAGTGTATTTTCTTTTCATTCTTTTCTAAGTTGAAAGTTTATGCATGGATTTTGCACAACACGTTTTATAGATTTACATTAGCACTTTATTTACTTCTCTTAAGTCTTATGTAGGATACGTGCTAGTTTGGTAAAACGCATGCTCAAGATAATCCACTCACATTGAATTTAGCATTTGTAAATTTTACTAAAAGTTATTGTTATAACTTTTGCTAGAAATACAATTTTAGTGTGTTTATTTTTTATTAGATAAACAATTGCAGTTTGTCCCCTTTACAAAATAAACATTGTACTTCAAGGGTTCCATCAAATTTTGTTTCTTTACTTTGTCATCTTATCTATAACTTTTCTGTTTTAGTAAACAATGTTATTTATAGGTACATTGTACATTTAATATTTTTTTAGAATTTGGGTTTGTTATTAAATATGTTTTTATTTAAATTATTTTAAAATGCAACAAAAATTTTTTTATTATGATTAATTAAGAGATTTTATTATTAACATTTATTAAATTTTTATGGATTGAAATAAAATAAATTTTAATTAGATAGTTTGTTTACCTTGTGATTTGCTGATACTTAAGATGAAAAGAAAAACAAATTGATTAAATCTGGTTTTTGCCATCTTTTCTCTTCCACTGACGGTTCTGGAGATGATGATTGAAGTTGTCTGTGTCACTTTGCCAGTACAGCATCTGGTGTCTGCTCGAAGCCATGTGTCTCCGCCTCGCTCTCCACCCAACGCGTTGATTATTTACCTTGGTTTGGTTACGCCCTGTTTCCCTCTAGTGACAGATTGCAGCATTTTTTAAATCTGTTTTTACGTTTAAAAATAACCAATTTGGATTCTAAACTGGATGTGTTAAGTGAGTAACTGTAATTGTTTCTTTTTTCTATTGACTACTCATAGAAGAAAATAACATTTTATTTATATTGTTTATTTCAAGTTTGTTTTTATTTTTGTTTTTAATTATTCTTTTTGCTTAATATTTTAAATGTTTTAAAATTATATTATAGTGGAATATAATTCACTAAACAGATTTACTGTTACAACAAATTGCTGTTATTTTGAAAGTTGTTTCTTGTGATGTCACTGATATCGTCATTTCAACCAACCAATCAAATTAGTGTTTCTCTGTGAAGGTATGGAAAGGAGTTTGTGTTAAAATATAAACGACTTCTGGTTTCAGACGCTTTGAAATTATAAAATATGGGCCGAAAAGTAACAGTTGCGGTGTGTAGCTTAAATCAATGGGCAATGGACTTTCAAGGAAATTATCAACGGATTTTAGAAAGTAGGAAGGAAAATTGAATTCAAATACTAAAT
This sequence comes from Geophilus carpophagus, assembly GCA_034687075.1. Classification (NCBI taxonomy): domain Eukaryota; kingdom Metazoa; phylum Arthropoda; class Chilopoda; order Geophilomorpha; family Geophilidae; genus Geophilus; species Geophilus carpophagus. The sequence goes on from JAQFZN010000457.1 coordinate 23,464, forward strand.
ATTGTGTAATACTTTATTGAAACATTTTGTTAAGGTATCGAAATTGCTAAGGAAATGAAAGCTTTATTTCGATCCGGTCCGGAATTAGAAGTTAGGTAAAAATAATTAAATTATATTGATTATAAATTGAATTTTAAACTGATTTGAAATTGTTCCTTGAATAAACATCAATAAATAAATAAATAAATAAATAAACCTTCTTATCTCTGTAGATTGTATATAGTAGCTTAGATTTAAAATTTAGGGGAATATTTTTAGTTTAAATCGTTATGGTGTACCAATAAATAATTTACTAATTTTATTTCTAGTGGTTATGGATGTGGCGATCACTTTTACGAAAGCGATACATTTATGCATTCCTGGGAAGTTTTAGCAGAGTTGTTAAAAAATTCAGCTTGTATTGGAATGATTGTTGATATTGGAATGTAAGTTATTAAATCTGCTCATAAAATGTAATAAAAATGCATTAAAATAATTTTTATTAATATTTGCAGGCCTGTCATGCACAAAAATATCGCCTACAATTGCAGAGTCGTATTTTACAATAAGTACATTATCAATATGCGGTATCCCGATTTGTATTGAGTTAATATTTATATTTTAATACTTTACAGACAATTGCTACTTATTCGACCTAAAATGATTTTGGCTAATGATGGAAACTATCGTGAATCACGTTGGTTTACTGCGTGGACTAAAGTAAGACAATTGGAAGAATATTTTCTACCAAGAATGATAACGGAGATTACTGGACAGGTGAGATAAAAAATTATGTCACATTTAATGCAACAGTGACATAAATATTTTTTTTTCTTTGAAAAAATAGAGATTTGTACCATTTGGGGATGCAGTTTTGGCAACTCATGATACATGCATCGGATTTGAAATTTGTGAAGAATTGTGGAATCCAAATAGGTATTTAAAATAGTAAAATTTTAACTTTGAAAAAATATATGTTACTTTATTATGATTATATTTTCAGTCCTCACATTCCTATGAGTTTTGATGGAGTTGAGATTTTTACTAACGGAAGTGCTAGTCATCATGAATTACAAAAGGATTACATAGCTTTTGATTTAGTTAAAGCAGCATCAGCCAAAGTAATTAAGTATTGCTTGAATTTACTACACTGCCTTATTTTGTTTTTAATTTCAAAATTATATAAATTGTAGAGTGGAGGAATATACATGTATTCAAATGTTCGTGGTTGTGATGGCGAACGAGTTTTCTACAATGGGAATTCAATGATTGCAGTTAATGGCTTTTTTGTTAGCTTATGCAAGCAATTTTCTTTGGAAGAAGTGGTAATAAATCCGAAACAAATGTTGTAGTAATTTATTTTTTAGTTATTTTTTTTTTACATAAAACAGGAAGTAGTAACAGCAACGGTTGATTTGGAAGATGTTCGTATGTACCGAAATAGTTGTCGTAGTCGGACTATTCAAGCAGCAAATCAAGAAGCTTATCATCGTATCAAAGTTGATATTTCTCTCTCATCAGACGATGATGATGCCTGCTTAGCTTATCCAAGCCAAAAGTACATTAAAGAACCTTATTTTAGTCCTGAAGAAGAAATTAGGTAGTGATACAGATAAAAGTATATAATATTTCGAAAATATACAATTAATTAATTAATTTATTTATTTATTTAGTTTAGGACCAGCTTGTTGGTTATGGGATTATTTAAGGCGATCAGGACAAGGTGGATTTCTTTTACCGCTAAGTGGTGGAGTTGACAGTGCTGCCACAGCATGCGTTATTTCATGTATGTGCCATCTAGTATTTGGTGAGATACAAAGTGGCAATAAGAAAGTTCTGGCAGATCTACAACGAATTGTTAGCGATCCTACGTACACACCGAAAAGCCCGAAAGAAATGTGTGATCTTCTTTTAGTTACTTGTTACATGGCAACTGAAAATTCTTCTAGAGAAACTCGCAGTCGTGCAGAAAAGTTATCTGAGGAGATAGGAAGGTGTGGCTTCTTTTGCACTGCTCTCAGGCTGCCTTTGATGCAGTTAGAGTAAAAACTCGTTTATATTTAGCAACCTTAATAATTTTTCTTCTTTTTTGCAGTTATCATTTGGGTATTTCTATTGATTTGGCAGTTGCTGCTATTTTAGGTATCTTTACTAATTTAACTGGTTTGATACCAAAATTTAAGGCAAATGGAGGAAGTGTTCGAGAAAATTTAGCTTTACAGAATATTCAGGTTAACATTACATTTGAAAAAGAAAGCGAAACAGGTTATTTTTAATAAGGTAATAATTTTAGGCCAGACTACGAATGATACTTGCATATTTATTAGCCCAATTAATGTTATGGGTTCGGGGTCGACCGGGTAGTCTTTTAGTTTTAGGAGCAGCAAACGTGGAAGAAGGGTAAATTTGCAATTTGCAATTTATCAAATATATGTAATAAATACATAAAATATTTTCCAGATTGCGTGGATATTTGACCAAATATGATTGCTCGAGTGCTGATTTGAGTCCCATTGGTGGTATAAGTAAAATAGATCTTAAAAAGTTCCTAGTTTACGTAAGACAGAAATATGGATACACTTCTTTAGATAGGTAAATTGCAATATTTATACACATGAGTTGTGTCTTATTTTTTTAATTAGTATTCTTTATGCAACTGCAACTGCTGAATTGGAACCATTGAAAGATGGTGTGTTAATTCAAACTGATGAAATAGATATGGGAATGACTTATGATGAACTGGCTTTGTATGGTCGATTACGAAAAATATCAAGGTGTGGTCCTTTTTCGATGTTCTGCAAATTAGTACACGAATGGAAAGATAAACATTGTCCAGATGAGGTATAGAAAAAATACTGTAATAAATTTAGGTAAAGGAAATAATAAATTATTGTTTATTTTAAGATTGCCGAGAAAGTAAAACATTTTTTTCGTTGCTATGCCATCAACCGACACAAAATGACTGTCATTACTCCCGCTTATCATGCCGAAACATATAGTCCGGATGATAATCGATATGATCATCGACAATTTTTATATGAAATTACATGGTCGTGGCAGTTTATGAAAATAGATGAAGTGGTAAGGAGAAAAATATTATTTTGTTTCGTTTTTAGCAACTATAATTTTGTTTTGTTTTTAGGTTCAACGCTGGCAAACAAAAAAGAAAGTTCGTAAAGAAGCTGGTGAAGATGTGACTGATAAAGATTGCAAATTATATACTACAGAAAGCACACAAGGTAAAATTTCTTTTATAATTTTTCATTTATTTTGCTTAAATTTTGATTATTTTTAAATATATTATTTTACAGATTGTGAACCTGAAAACTTTGTTGAAGGCTCTTCTCTAAAAGCAATAAGTGAAATAAATTTCAAAAGCAAAAGAAGCTGTGAGACTGTAAATACAAATTTATATTTCGAAAGTTTTACTAAGTTGGCAAAAGAGTGGTGTAAAGAAGATGACTTAATGCGCCATAATTTTGATTTTAGTGCACCATCACCCATTCGTAAAAAAAAATGTGCCTAATGTTAGACATGATTCATATGTATAACAGAATTCTTTTTTTATGATCCATGATGAAAACTTGTTTGGATTACTTGTCATACCAAAAATGTTTTCTTGCATTCTTAATCATACCTTATGTGACGTGATAATAAGTAAATTTATGTATAGTTAAGATGTTTTTTGTGAGTGCAATGCATAGTGTATTGAACGATTACTGCTAGAATCAAAATAAGAAAAAGTTTTAAAGAAATGTAAAGAATGAATGGTACCTGATCACATTAAACCTAAAGAAAAAAATCAATATAATGGCGTCATACGACCAGAAGGTTTGGCTTTTATTCATTAAAGTACGTCACAATTTCATTCTTAACGAAATAAATGGAAAGGCATGACGTAATTTATTGTTAAATATAACGGGATTATTTTCTATGGTTACATGCGTCATCCAATGTTTGCCTCTTGTTCTCGTTAGATGTCGCATTCATTTTTAGACGCAGCCATTTTGTCTGTTTGGGTGGACTGGGTTTGTCATTCAGTCGTCTCGGACTTGCAGACGCGGGAAAATCTCACGCCGGTTGTGGGCGTTTGATCGAACGATGGCCCCTAAAGAAACCGGCTATTGTTTTCAACATCATCACTGCCTCAATTTTCTTTTTTTCAATGCATGATCAGTTACAAGATGGGCTTTTCTGTATTGCCGTCCGAGATGGATTTCGGTCGCGAGATTGTGAGGTAAACTCAAGAGAAAAAAATTGCTACATCAAAAAAAAAGATTACAACAGCTTCCTGATAATTTCTTTGCAGTGTTTAATTTTTTTTCTCTGCGGCTGTGTGGGGACGATTTTAATAAGGAATTGAGTTGGTGCCTGTGCATTGAATGCCGCACCCTTTTCGAAGGTCCACTCGTGGTTTTTGTCTTGCCTTCTTCCTCTTCCATTCAACCCTTTTCACCTGTCATGGCCACCTGGGCCCGCCGAATGCACAGAAGAGCTGCAACTTTGGGTAGTGTAGTCACTTCGTGTGGTCATTCTACGGCCAGTCCTTACCCAAGACGAATTGAAAAGTAAGTTGGATCATTGATAGAATAATAAACAAGGAGTGAACTTGTTAGCGCTGATAAAAACAAGTTTTATCTTGTTTTTCTCTGAAAAATTGTAATTTAGTAAATAAATTACGATTAAGGCATTATAGTACGAATTATTAATTTCCTGCTTGTGCAACATTACACAATGTTTCGAAAAATGGCTATAAATTGTCCTAAATGATGACACTTTATTCCGCTTGCAAGTTCTCGACACAAAATGAAAAAGGAATTTAAGATTTTATTTATTAATGTAATTAATAAATAAGAAATTATTTTATTTTATTTATTTTTTCTTATTGATGACGTCAATCTCTTAAAAATTTGTAAGTGGTGAATCGTACAATGAATCACAGATTTGTTAATCAAAAATCCGTTTAACGGTTTGCAATCAAATATTTATCTCATCTTTTTATTTTTTTTTATCCTTGTCAACTAAAAAAAAGAAAATTTTTATCTAAGCAGTTTTTTATAACGAAAAATAATCTAACGTAAACACATCCAACTCGTGAACTGATTAAATGTTTTTATTACAAATAAAAACAAAATAAAAAGCTTTTAAAAAATGTTGATTACATTAAAAAAATGTAGGGGGAAAATGATTTATGTACTTGGTTTGATTTTTCAAATCCAATTTTGGCATCTTTTAGGGTAAACATAGTTAATCTTAATGCACATTTTGAAAGGTTTCAAAATCGGATGACTTAATTATCCAAATATGTCCACCGCTGTTAACTTCCTGCTTATTGTACAATTTGATTCCATTTACTAGTAACTAAAGTGGATAAATTGTGTCCATGATGATGTGCTCTTTATTTTATTTTCTATTTTTATTTCCTGCACTTGAAATGAGTTTATTTTTCAATTTTCAATTTCAGAGTGAAATTTGGTGTTCCCTTGGAGCAAGTGTGTAAAACAGGCATTCCTGGACCCCTTCTGGTAAGTGAATTAGGGTTTAAATATGAGTATTTGATTCGTTTTTATTTATGATTATTTTATTTGTTTTTATTAAAAAAAAAAACAAAGGTAAAACAAACAAAAGCAGTTAAATTGATTTTATTTATTTAACTGTTTACTTTTAATCCTTTGATTAAAAAAATACACTGCTTTTAATTTTAGGTCTCATCATCAGTCTGATCAAATAACAAATCAAACACCTGCAACTAAACTTAGGATTTATTTATTTAGGATGTAAAAAAATGAGTTTCTAAATTTAGGCCTAACATTAGGCTTGAATTGAAAAGAAATGCTGAGCAAATGGAACAATTTAAGTGAATGAAATGCAATTTTGAAATCTAAAGTTGCATATTTAATATGAGTACTAATAGAAATGTATGCATGGTTGTTTTGCAGTATTGCTTGGAAGCCAAAAGGTGCATTTTGGATTCTGTTTACCTTGAGCTGTGTGTGTGTGCATGTGAGTGTTGAGAGAATAGCGGGAAGCTGAGGGAACAGCTGACCCACTTTCTCCGGAGATGACACATTTCATTGATCGCTTCGGCTAAAAATAGAATTTGCCCTCTCCTCCTCTGAATAGGCAAGAAGGAGTTGGCGGATGAAAGCAGGTCACAGCCACTGCATTTGTGAATGAAAATACTCTGCTTACTTGCAACCAACCAGTATATGCAGTGAAGCCAATTTCTAATACATTTTCTAATCAATTGCCTATTCTGCATAGAGTTGGCAGCAATTTGAAATTTAATTATTTAAAATATTTATTTAAAATATTTATTATACACTGCACAAACATTCGGAGTAATGTATTACGATTTACGGATTTTTTAAAAGATAATAAAATTC
>JAQFZN010000458.1:0-29824 GCA_034687075.1 Geophilus carpophagus
AAATTCAGATTTCATTCAGATTTCATTTAGATTAAAATAAAATTGAAAAAATAATTTTAAAAAATTTTAAATTCAAAATTCAAATGAAAACACTCAACTAAATTGACAACAAATTTTAATCCAGTAAACGAATTAATTTTTCTTGTTGCAGTTTAATCTTACATTCTCTCAAAGTGCTTCTTTTAATCTTTTATTTTATCATGCAAAAACTTAAACCATTTAATTACAAAACTTTAAATCAAAATATTATTCCTACTCTGAATAAAATTAAAATTAAAAAAACTAAATCCCGTTTTATCATTATTATTATTACTCACCATTCCCCATTTGCCATTTCTACTCAAACCCCGGGGAACTTATTTCTAATCATCCCAGCACGAATTCAAGTCAAAAATATCTTATCTCTTTATCTGGGTAATAAATGTATAACATTTATTTGTAGTAGTTAGATCAAATCTCATAATTCATTAAATGCCTTAAGGTTGGTTATTTCAAAATCTGTTTCATCAATTTCAAAGGGGAACTTAATAAACAAGCGTTAAATAAATTCAAATATATTATCCAACTACATAAATATTAATAATAAATGAGTGCAGCTGTCAAAACACTTGATGTGATAACTATGGCCAAAGTCGTAGCAGAGTGTGTTCTATCATATAGTTGTTTAATTTGATCGAAATTCCATCGCTTTATATAAATATAATAAATTAATAATAGAAAATGGCTCAAGGTGACCCATTTAAAGGTCAAATCAAATATAGAGCTATTGTAACTGCTTTCTAATAAACATTCTAATTACAAATTAGCTCTAATCCACATAATTTACAGATATTGGTCGATAAAATGACAGCCAACTACATCTTATTAAAGAGAGTCTGCCAATATAGTGTAAATAGTAAATAATAAATAATAAATAATAAATAATAGAAAGTAGCACAAGTAGTGTGGAAAAGGAAATTCCACTTTTACTTACTAAACAATTAATTATTTTCGCTTCTTTGTTTCCTAAAAGCAGTTTAGTTGACTTTCTCCCCGCCTCAGTTCAAATGTTTACTAGTAACTTGGCTCTGATTAAATGCCACCAACCAATAATCTCGTTACATCATTTTCAATATAAAACGCATTACAACCCATATCATTAACCAAATCAACATTTTACAGCCACCGAGAGACATGTTTGCAACAACTAAACCACATTTCCATAACCAAACGATCGATATCTCACCTTTTTACTTAACGGATTAGCTCGACTCATTCTAAACTTTTCAAAATTTCCAACTACCAGGATACCGTACATTTTGATTAAATCTACGGTAGCTGCGACAAATTTAAAATTTCACACATTTGTAATAATTTGAATAATTTGAATAATTAAATATAAAATGGTTTTCAGTTGATTCTAATCAAGTAAATGAGTATTTCCATCAATGACTAATGGTTTGACATTTCACCGAGTCATTATTTAATCAATGCAACTGCTGTAAAGAAGTGTGCCCGTATTAATTGGATAATTATTTACAAATAATTCAACGCAATCTTCACGAGCCCTGATTCTCCATTAAAATGCAATTAACATTCACATTTGAAATTCGAATCTTACTCAAAATACAATTTGACCTGAACTAAGTGAAATGATTCGTACCTGATGGTTCTGGCGAAACACTCAACAAATGTCGATCATCAACAGTACCTTGCCACGAATGTCTCCCATTCGTATAAACGCTATCCAAATAATAGGTAACGGCCAAACGATCAGTGAAAGGAGTCGAATCCTCGAGTGAATCCGGTGCCGAATAGGTCTGTTTCTTCAACAAATACTTCCTCCTCCTGTCAACAGCACTCTTGGGTACCACTTTGGTACCCTCGGGACTGGTAGTTGTCGTACTCGAACTTGTTGACGCAAAAGAACACCTCGTTTCGTCCATTGACATTTGTTGGTGCATCATTTTCAATTTGGCTCTTCGGTCGAGGGAGCCGTAGATTCCCGACAAACAGCCGCTGGGACCGGCAACACTTTCGCTTCGAAGCAGATGCGCTTTTCTTTTTGCTTTGTAATCGCTGATGGTTGGTACATGTTCTTCTGATCCGCTGCCGGCTTCGATTACAGTGTCCGTTGTCATTGTACTGTCGCAACTGTCCGTCCGGACACTCTCCTGGCCTTTGCTCATCAGCTCCTTTCGCCATGGAGTTCTCGAACCCGGATCCAGACCGGGAATTTTTTTGAAAGGGCAAACTACAGTGTGCACGCGATTCGGAGTCCAAGTGTGTTGTGGCACGAGGCAATTTCGTCTCTCTCTCTCGCTTGCTCTCACTTGATGCGGCGCATGCGTATGAGTAACTAGAATGGTCCATTTCGACTATAGAGGGAGAAATAATTCAAATCTTGAAATGTTTTATTATTATTATTAAAAATTATTTATTGTTAGTTTAACAAGTTTGTAAAAGTTAAGTATGAAAAGATGAATTATGGATGAGTTTTAGATAAGTTTTAGTTCATACAAATAACAAATATCTATCTATAGTTGTTGACTGAATAATAATTTTATACAGTTTAAAAACAAATTATCTTCCGGTATATTGCACCCACTTAAAATTCTCCTAATTTAATTGTTCCTGGAATACATCCTTACTATTTATGCAATTTAATAAGTTGTAAACAAAAATTGTATTAAAAATTCAAATAATTTACATTTATTATAGATAAATGAAAAAGAAATAAATAAAAAGAAATAAAAATCAATTTGTAATGTTTCCACGTTAAATTGTTGGTACTTGATCATCAATTTTTCATCCTTTGTCCAAAAATAAACCACTTGAAGAGATAAAGAAACGTCGAGTTTTTTTATTTTCAAATAAAGTTGATTTAGTTTCCGATCATCTCCGTCAAATACAAATAGTAAAATCAAACATTTCTATGATAATAAATAAAATAAAATAACCAAAATAACCTTATTCAATATTCAACAATCTTATCACATTTGAATTCAAATAGAAATTCAAATTTTATATCTTCACATTTCACAAATAACCCATGTATAAAGATGGGTCAACACTTGCCACTGGACATATTTCCCACCACACTTGATGCTCTCTCTCTCTCTCTCTCTTAAAGTTGCACAACCCACATTATCATCTTCAAATCGTAACAAAATGGCCGTTTATTCGCTCCAAGTATTAACGATTAATAAATTATTCACATCGCTCTAACTAGAATTTTCCACAAATTATGTGACTATTTTATAAAACGAGACAATTATTTGTAAATATTTAAATTAACTCGTTAAAGTTATAAAATATTTTTTAAATTTAATTTTAATTTTAATTCTAACTTGAGGAAAATCGATCATTTCCTGTGGGGTAGTGGTGTTAGCCTGGTGAACTAGTGAATCAATTTTTTTCTCAGAATGATGCACTTCCATTCATTCACTCCCTGTGGAAATGCGACACAAAAAGCCCTAGTACTTATAAAACCATTAGAAAAATAAGAACAAAAATAACAATTTCACTAAACAAATGAATCATTTAGTTAATAATTCATTAATTTATGCGACCAACTCAATTACTCTTGCAATTTGACTGTTAATTTCAATAATGGTATCAAAACTCATTTAGTTTGTATGATAAATTGAAAAATTTATTCAATGCTAAGTAAAAGTACGTAATTTTACACAATTTCCATTGACTTTCTTTTGTCAGTAAATTTACGATATTAATTCAAATATTAGGTATTTAATGAAATTATCTAACAGATATCCTAAACAGTACAATATAAATATATTTAACTAAACCACAACAGAATTCAATGAAAACTATACAGACAACAAACTTACTTAACAGAAATGGATCGTGAGTTTCTTATATACTCGCAATATATTTCAACTTGGTATAATAGTACATTAAAATTCCAAGCGTATTATAAAATTAGACATTCAAAAGTAAAACTTATAAGTTTGTCTTCTATGCTTATTACTCCTATTTTAAATTATTTGTTGACTTTCAATCCTAAGCTGAGGCACAGTCAGTTTCTAGCTTGACACCGATGAGAGAACATCTCCCATCTGTGGTTAAAAGTGATAGAGACTTGAGTTGCGTATTAGAACAATGCATCCCTCACTACTGATTTTGTGGCCAATGAAGCTACCTTACTTGGGCATTCCCAGTATGTCTCTCAATAGCACCTAAGCTTAATTAACCCCTTGGCTATAAGCCGTGGAGTCGTTTTACATCTTCATGGCCATGCCAGTCAAATGGCGATATCATGGATTGGGGATTTAGATGGTGCTGACTCTGTCAGCAACACTGATAATGAGTGCTAAGAAGTCCTCATAGAGATCTTTATAGCACAATAATAACGTATGTTATTTACAATCAAGCTACATCTGAGTCCTAATTTATTAGTGCCGACTCACGCTGTGCCAGTGGTCCGAAAGGCAGTCACAATTTAAATGTTATTTAAATATAAAACTTGATAACCAAAGGAAACAGAATTTTATTTTTTTCCCATTTTTTTTCATTTTCTGAAAAAAAAATTGAAGAATTTATGTAAATTAACAAACATTTTTCCATTAAAAAATGTAATTATTTCTGTTTAAAAAACATAAATTTATCTGTACAAAAATATGTTTTTTTGTTTTATTAAAAACAGATATTTTACTGTTAAAATTTACAGAAAAACGCGTGTACTTTGACTGAAATTTTTTACAGTGTATGAAAATATGATAATTCCATAATAATTTTATAATTACAATAATAAATTTTGTCAATCTTATCCAATTTAGCCATATTACAGCAAATTTGCAAGATGACTCCAAGTGAGTTTAAGTGTTAAAGCAAGTTGGCTCTTGTGCTCAAGGTTGAGAGTTCAATACCGAGCCTGGTGAGCTTTTGTAAACAAAAAAATCTTGTGTCTTGTGAGAGGGGAAATCTTATAAAGCCATCGATGTACATCTTCTATAGTTTCCCTATAGATCTCCTGCAAAATTGGAGATGGGTTCTATAAGTTGGGCTACTTATTCTTTCTGTATTTCTTTTCTAGTTTATCCAAACACTCCACCCAGTTTAAAGCCTATAGGAATTTCATCTCGTGTGATATAGAAAATGGAAAAGTGATATTGAAAAGTTGAAAAATAACATTTTCATTTTATATATATATATAAATAAATAAAATGAAATAAAATAAACTAAAATGTAAACAAATATTTTAGTCATTTTTAAATAAATACTTTACATAAAAATCTAAATTGTGAATTTAAAATTTAAGTATCTCTACACTTGCATAAAATATAAAAGTCAAACTTTGAAATTCCAATGTATCATCACCAGATGGATCATTCTTAATTTTTCTTTTTAATAATCAAATTAACTAATAAATTTTTCTTTTTTTATACTTCATATATCAACAATAAACTATTTAACAATTTACACATTCATGTATGAATTAAACTCGCACTCGGTGTCAAATCAATAGCATTAAAATAGCAATAAAATAGCAATAATTCACACTTGGTGTTGAAAATAAGTAACATCAAGATTTTGATTAATTTTACCTCTCAACACTAAAGGGCGAGCTGTCAACATTGTTTTAACATCTATTCTTTGAATAAATATTGCTATTCTTCAATAAACTGGACTCTTAATTTTTAATTAAAATTTAAAGATGAACGCTAAAAAGCTTTATAATAATATTCATTAAAAAATGAGATAAACATGTTTCTCTTTAAAAATTCATTGATTCTCTTTAAATGACTGTTTGTCAGCATATGTTGACTATTATTTGCTTAATTTAATACAGTATCAAGCTCGAGGCTAATAAATTTCCGTTATTTCTTTTAAAAAAAATTTTTTTTTATCTCTCAGCTAGTTCATTTTCACCTTTCATATTTATTATTATCTTTTTTTATATTTTTTTGCAAGTCAGCAACTTGATACAGATCTAATAAAGTGTTTAATGCATCACTGCACAAAGGCGCTTCAGCAAAAAACTTGTTATAAAACTTGACGTGTATTTATGTATATATTTATACCGGAAATTGATCATTTTAAAAGTTTAAAAATAAAAAAAATTTAAAATTTAAAAATGTAATGATGAGTTGACAATTTTTGATTTATTTAAATAATCATGTAAATTCACTGGAGTTCCACCTGGTGGAGAAATTGAGCACTATTTGGATCTCATGTAAGATATCTGATACAGTATATGTAAGTTAACCCCAAGAGGTCTGACATAGTTTTATCTTGTCAATGAGATTTGTAAATATTAATTTTTCAAGTAAGGCAGTGCCCATAAATGACGTCAGTAAAATTGTGACAGTTTGTGATAAAGGGATAAAAAATGAGATATCACCAATTTGAATTTGTATTTTTATTAAATTTCCAGTAATAATTTTGGTTTTGTGATGTGACAGAGATCTGGCATGGGGGTTAAAATTTCAAGAAAATCTGTGACATCACGAAAGAACACCACCTAAGATTTGAGATTAATCTGAGATTTTTAATATAGCTTCAAATATTTATTCTACTTTATAATTTAATTTTAATTTAGAAAAAACTTTCAAATCTTTATTAATCTATGAAAACAAAATTATTATTTTTACAGATTAATAAAGATTTATTTTGATTTTTACAGATTTAAGATTGTAAGATTTTGAGATTTCTGAAGCTGTCAAAATTTTCAAGAATATCAGACCCTTTGCTTAAATCACGGTTGAACTTTATTTTAAATTGTCAAATTTTAAAATTTAAAAAAAAAAATCCAAAATTGCAAATCGAAGCACTTTAAACTCGATTTTGTTTGCCTTTATGCATGCACGGATTACTGTTAAAAGCTTTATTTTTTTCTTTTCATTCTCATCTTTTCACTAGAAAATGAGAAAAGCTCTTCGATACTTGTCACGATTTGTCTCCCAAGTCAATTTTTTTTTCTCTTTTCTTTTCTTTTCAAGATTTTGTCATTTTGATTGTACAAACAAGAAAAATATTGAATCAGCAAAACAAATCAATGACAACATATACTTAAACTTGATTCAAGGGCTTGAAATCCCATAAGTATAAATATAAAATATTAATGTTTCCATTTTTTATTTTAAGTGTTTTTGGATGTATTTAGTAATTTGTGTCTATCCTTTTTACACTTGGTTTGACACGTGTAAAAAATTTATATTGCAACAACACGAATTGGGTTTTATAAACAACTGATAATTTATGATGTAAAAAACACTCGAATTAGTTGATGCTAGAGCAGTAAAGTACTGTTACGATAGTTATTCTCAAAGAAATATGCAAAAAAATGTGATAAATTTCACAAATTCGAAAAATTTCAAAATATTACGTCTAATAAATAATTGAGGTTTACGAACTAAACCAACAGTTTCAATATGCATAAGTGTGATGAAATAACCCTTTAACCACGAGTCATTAATCTCTTATGACTTATTGTAAGAATGTGCAAGATAAGAATTTCAATTTCAAACATGGCCGACATTGTTAAAGACAAATTTTTGTTTATTTCCAATTTTTTCGACTCATGGCCGTAGATCGAGTGTTTAACAAGTAATGTATAAAAAAGTTGTGAAATGTTTGTCATTAAATTTTCTAATTGTTGCTTCTATTTTTATTGTTGGGCATTAAATTATGTTGGAGTTTTTAGGCAGTAAAAAGCGATATAAAAGCGCTGCACATAAAGGGTTATTTATGTGAGAAATGGAAGGAGTAAATGAACTACTTAGCAAAGTGAGATGAGCTATGTTTTGCATTTTCGTTGCTACGACTCGAATAAGCGACTCATTTGAATTTAAGTTGCACTAGGAAACAGTATGGTTACCTTTATAATTCTTAATTTTCGCTTGGTTTTATTTCAAAAGCTGCACGTTTTTAACAAGTTTGAAAAACATCAGCAATTCAATTTTCAATACGAAAATGTCGTTACTGCACGTGCCGTTATTTGTTTGGTATGCCAGCAAATATTAAAGTTTTATGCTTAAACACCTGTATTAAATTTGATTTTCATGCTGGTCATGTCCCAGTAGACTTGTGTTTGAGTTCTGGTCGAGAAAAAAGACAGAAAATTTAAAAATTTAATTTTTAACATAGGATTCGATAGATAATTATATCTTGAAAAAGAATTCCACAAGATGCCAAAATTTGAAGAGCACTGTATTAAACAATCTGGAATTTATTCATTCTAGGGTATCATCAAATACTCTACAGAACTGAAAAAATTCTCAACAGGCCACAAAATGGCGCCATGTTCGATATTTTTTAACTTTTAATAGCACAACTTCAAGTGAAATCGAGAAACAAGTCTAGACATGTGTATTGGCGCTCAAAGCACCATTCGCTTAACCGACGTTCCGATAATCGACCTTCTGCTGTAATTAAATATCGTATATTCGACTTATTTCGGTTCCCAGATCCACGTGACTAAGAAATGAAAATAAAAACACATTAACAACTAATTATTCAATCCTTCATCATCAAACAAACCATAATTATTCTATTCAAATTTCTTGGAAAAATTTACCTTTCACGTTAGTATACTCTTTTATACATTTCAATTCAATGTGAGAATAGTAATAAATAGTAGAAACACAATTGTCCTCATTAAGTGAGACTCGGTATTAAAAGTTTTCCAACAAGTCTTAGTTGAGTATTGTTTGCAAATTGCGTTTAATTCTTTCTTAACGTAATTAAATTTTGCAAGTTGAACACTATCTCGACATCACATGTCAACTTGAAAGCAGAAATAAATAGAATAGTGCACAGGAGAGAGAGAGAAAGAGAGAAAGAGAGTAGATAAATCCACATCTGTCCGTGACAAGATGGATGCTAAAAGACCTGTCACGTGTCAAAAATGAAATCTGCTTTCTGCTCTACTGAATCACATGAAACTGAAGTAAATGAGAACTCTGGTCTCTACTCTATGCTTAGTTCAGTTTACTGACTAAAAACCAATTATTGTTTTTTTTTTTAATTAAAAAAAAAGAAAGTTTGTGAAATGAAATTTCTCATTTCATTTCATGATGCTTTTGACATTCACAAATCAAAATTGGGGGCAATTGAAATCGAATTGAATTTTCTCTGGTTAAATTATTAGTCTTAAATTCATTTTTCTTAAATCAGAGGTTATTTACAATGTGTTAAATGACGATTACAAGAGTTATAATAACAATTATTTTAGTTAATTTACAAACCATTTATTTATACATTTCTAATTTCCTAAATGATTCATTGACCTCCTGATTTATAGTCATCCCCCTCAAGTGCTGGTTTTAGTATCTCAAGTATCTTGTTCATGCTTGTCAAAGTATCATTTTATCAGTTTAAAAGAATAATTAGTTCTGTCAAAACATGTCTGCTATTTGACAGTTTTAGAAAACTGACTTTCTTATAACTCAAAATTGTCCTCTTCTTTATTTTGCTCTTATTCTTTTTTTTTAATTTCGCATCTCTTCACAAAATCGATTTTATGCTTATTCATTCCGAGCTTATTATGCGAGCAATTAAAATAGTTGATTGTAACTGAAATTCCTCAGTAAGTAATAACTAAAAATATAAATTGTGTTCTGATTTAATTAAAGAGTTTGCATCTATCAAAGTTCAAAAAGTTAAATTTTAAATTGGACAATTTTAAATAAAAGGTACCATATTCTAATTTATATTACTGGCTGTAAATTTAAAATCTGTGTTTTTGTTTTTTGTTTCGTTACATTGACAGAGATTGTAGTATTTCAAATGGCAGCAAAAACTAGATCATATAATGGACCTCGCATCGAAAGCTTGCCTATAACCTAGCATATTTAAGACCGCCATTGATAGTTTGTAAATGTAAAAAATCTTGTAAAACTTAAAATTTTCAAGTTTAAAACATTATCAAATATCACCGTGTTTAAAGACTGCTGTCAATAATTTTATTGACTCACGTCCTCTCTTTTCCTAACATGTCAATCAATCACCCATATGAAAAAGTGTTCTGCAGAAAACTTTCCTACAGAAAGGCCTGCAGAATTCCACATAAATTTGGGTAGTTTTTATGCAGAAAATATTATGCTTAATTTTTTTTAACACAAAATTTCCTGCATAATTTTGTGGAATTCCGCAGAATAATTTCTGCATAATTCTAATAAAAATAAGGTTAGTGTTTCTGCAGAATGTTTTATATGATGGAATAGAAATAGAAAAACAATTATAAATAATCTAATTTTTTATTAATTATTATGTCATGCTAGTAATGTAGCTAGGAAAACAAAGAGGATAATCCACTCAAGTAACTATTTTTTTAGACATCATTTTTGCTCTAGGGGATAGCAATTATGACTTTTAGCCTAGGCAGAACACATCCTACCCATATCACTATCCTATTCAATTTAAGTAAAATTTTATTCCACATTAAAATGAAACTAACGATATTTTTAAGTACCTCTAGTTAGAAGAGGCTTTGAACAAATTTGCTGATAATTCTGTCAACATTTATTTCAGACCTTTTGTAAAAAAATCTTACATAATTCTGCCGACATTATGCAGAAAATATCTTGACACAATACTTTATGCAGAAAAAACCTGCGGAATTAATTGCACAGATTAATTTAGGCACGTTTCTGCAGAATTTTGCAGAATTTTTTCGTATGGGCAATCAATCAATCAATCATATTATATTATATTTCTTTCATTCATGTTTGAAAATATCGTTTTCAAGTATCAATGCATTTATCGCGTTTTCTACTTGAACCACAAATCCCGTCTGTAGACTTAAAAGAAACAATTAAATTTGCATACCTTAATTACGACTTACAACTTGTAACACTGTTGTTGTTACTGACTTATTACTCACTTATAAACTCACTTGATGTAGACATTAAAATCTTGAGCAAAATATTATTATTAACTCAGAAAACTGACAAATGTTGACTGGAGTCACACACTCCAGTTGTGAATATAAAAAGCTTTTTAAAAATAATTTGAAAAAATCTGAAAATTTCATGAGCTGTTTAGAATCTGAATAAATTTGGTAAAAATTCTCGTATAAATACAAAAGTTGCCCCTTAAATTTCCAGTTCAACAGTTTTGTTATTTTCCCTGCAAATTTTCTTTTAGTTAAAGCATGTAAATAACAATACCACCTATATATCAAAATAATTATTATTAAGCCTCATTTTCATTTCTATTTTTACAGTTCTGGCCACCTAGTGCTACATTAATAATAATGTAATAATGCTGAAGCACTGCTACTAGGAGAATTGGCAGTAGTTAATGAGGGTTAATAACTAGGTTGTATCAAATTTTCTACAACAATTGTTCAAATTGAAAATCGACAAAACTCGTGTATCTTTTTCACAATTCCCCATTTGTGAATTGAGTGGTTTTGTAAACACTTTAATAAATAAAGGTTTCACCTTGTCAAGTGTACACCCAACAACGCAATCTAGTTAACTCTCTTGGGTTCTTAGAGCTTAATTGACAAAAGACAACATACCCAATGCTTTTATTTCCACAAAGACCAATCTCAAAGAAAGAATTAGAAAAAAAGCATTACAAATTGTCTTCAGGTGACTAATTAACCCTTTTAAAGATGCCTGCTACAATTTATGAGGCAAATAAATTTAAAAAAATGTCAACGGAATTTCCGACTGGGAATTATCTGTCTAGTCAAAAAAATTAATAATTTAGCATTATGAAAAAACCTTTTAAGAACTTAGGAATGTATAAAATCCAATAATATTTATTTATAGAATTTTGCAAAACTTGTGCATAAAACTTGTGACTCAAATTATTAAATCTGACAATTTAGTTGAGTATTTTTCTATTTTTAAGTATTCTTTTACTTATTTATTTATCTAACTATTTTGAGTATTTCAAATTCGTATTCAATTAATCATTATTAACTTGTCATTTTGAAATGAACAATCATTTTGTGTGTAGTTTTTCAGTTAATTTTCAACTTTCAAATATTTTTCATTAAAAGAAATTGAAATTTTTCTCAATTTCATTTATAAAAAACATGAACTGCAGAAATGATCATTTTTTAAAAAAAAGCAAAAGCGCAGCTGAGTTGAAACAGGTGTTACTCAATGGGAGCCTAAATCGAAACTAATTCAAGCATCTTTTTCACAGCTGTCGCCGTGATGACAGTGTTTCATATGAAACCAACAAAACGGAAAATTAAATAAATATTTCAACACCACAATCACATTTCACCTGGATTTACACTGCAACTACATCAATACTTTTTTCCATTCCTCATAGCATACGTTTTGTGATAAGTTAAAAAAATTTCAAACCATTTTTTAATTTAAATAAAAAGTATGCGGACGTTTAACAACCATCTGGCTCTTCCAATACATTTCCAACAAACAAAACCTATCAACAACAAACATTTTGCTTTATCAATATTTAAAAAATTTTTGAATTTTACTCTGATAACATCTTTAAAAACATTGAAAAACATTACAATCAAATTACTGATTTTCCAATAGATCAAGTGTAATAGAGAAATCAATAATTTTCTTTATTGCCTATGAATATTCAATAAAGCATATAATTTTTATCCAACTTTGATCTAGTACATCAAACAACATCTACAAAGTGATTTTTCAAAAATAAATCAATGACTTAATCGTCATAACTGCACAGACCAAAAATAGCAATACATGACTTGAAATCTAAATTAATTTTATTTTTCAAGTTTGTGGTCATACAGGACACTAGTTTGCTATTTCGGGCATCAAAAAGTGCATTAAATCACCATAATAGCATTAAACCTTCTCTAGCTTTTAAAAGTTCAGAAAAAATTGCTTAATTTTTGTGCACTTTTCGGTTGTGATATCAGTCACGTGATGACTAATCTAACTAAAAGTACATAAATAGTAGTCATATTTCGTTTTCGGGTTAACAGAAAATAAATGTACAAAATTACACAACATTTTGTCTGTGGTGCTTGTATTTCATGTTTTCGGTTAAAATATAAGTTAGAAACATATGGTTTACTCGGGTATAAATAAACTTCTTGCACAAAGCATACAATTTTTAAAAGTTGTTTTTCAAGCTGTAATTTTACCTTGTGTCCAAGCTGCAAATGAGAATTTCCTTCTTTCATTGATCCATCCTCAAAAATAGAACATGACAAGTTACAGCTCAAAATGATACCTAAATAAAGTGAAAATATAATTATATATCTACAGTATTTCATATAAAATCTTTAAAAGGTAAATTTTAAATCGTTAAAGTAATATATTTCAAACAAATAAAAGTTTTAATTAAAAATTAATTTCATTTAGCATTTTCTTTTACATTTTCTTCATTTTATGCAAAATAAATGCATTTATACAAACTTGATGCCAATTTTAACTAATGAGTTTTCTTTGCATCTTTTTTTTTAATTTTTTATTTTCTTGGCAAACTTCCATTAGTACGAGTAGAATTTACTTTCAATGTTTTTATCAGCGCCACCAGATGTCAGGAAGCTAAGTTGAGTCATAAACTTGTTGTCTAAGCAATGGTAATGAGTTGGATGCAACTTTGTTTATCTTTTGCTATTCTAAGTCGCAAATTCAATAACATTGTATGCAAATTTGACTTTGTTCTATATACAAATTCTTACAAAATTCAATGAATAAAACGCCTGCAACAACTGCCAAAAGGAAGACATTGATTGCAAAATAAAAGCATCAACCGTTTTTCCACCTTTAAATTTTCATGTAGAAAAAAATTTCCCTTTTGGGTTTCAAATCGTTTTTTTCTACATCATTTACGTTGCAAAATTGTTCTTTTTTGAAAATAAAACTAAATAATAATTTATAGATAAAAAAATTTCTCATTTTACAATTTTTCTCATTTTCTGCTTCTAAAATTAGAAAATCATTAAATAAATAATGTATTTTAATCAAAGTGACATATGTTAACAATTGTTTCCTTCGACTTGTTTCTTTGCATCATTTGCGTTTTAAATCAAAGGAAAGGTTTGTTCGCTTCAAATTCAATCAAATTACTAGCAATTACTCCAAGTTAGAAAGTTGAACAACCTTCATTGCCAGTTTCCAACAAAGTTGTATATAAAACCTGCCAGTTTTAGAGCAGAATATAAATGTGCCTTTTTATTTATACCGACCAAAATTCACATATAAAACAAATAAACTTTGACGCAGTCAAACTGAATATTCATATGCAAGCTTTGTTTGAAAAATTTCACACAATGCATTGAACGAATTTAAATAATCGTTGAATTAAAGCAGATTCTAGTCACTGCCCAATTTGTACGAGGACAATATCTTTAATCAAATTTTCAATTTTTATCCAAATCCAATATTTGTTTCAATTTTCATTAACTTACTATATAAAATCCATCCAAGTAATCAGTATTTCTCCGTAAAAAAGTTGATAAATCATCATGTTTTATCAGATTAAACGATTAACTGGATTCAATTAGGAAAAAATAGAAAGATTTAGTTGAGTCTAAAAATAGAAAAATGGGCCGAAATGATAGTGGCATTCAACGAGTCTCTTGATTATCAGATCCAGTTCAGTCCGATAATTGGATTTCATATTTCAGTCACATCCACACGTTTATCTCGCTGTAAAATAATGAAACACTGCATTAGTAAAAACAAAACTGTTAACAAGAGAGAATTTTTTCAGCTTCAAATTTTTAAAGAAAATTTCATTTTTTTTTCTTGACAGTGGATAAAAAGCGTGCTGCTCTAATATTGGTTACATTCTCTAGTGTTTATTTAACTCTTCAAGCCAGTTCAAAGTTACATTTGATTTTTATCAGATCCAAGTTTGAAATGCACCAGACTCTGTTTGCTGTTCCTAGTTGCATGCACTTCAATTTAATACTATTTTTTTTATCAAACCACATCTCAGCTGTCAAAATACTTGAAACTTTTTAAGTTTTTCTACCTAAAATAGATTTCATAGAAAATTTTCTTTCGCATTATTTTAGACTTGATCGAATCTTCAAAGGAATGGATCAAACTAAAATAAATATTAAAAAATGCTCAACCTATAATCACATCTCAATTTAAGTCCATCAAAAAATGTCTTTTCCTTTTTCTTTTTCTTTAAATCCATTACAGTTACCATAGCAATAAACAGGATTAACTCTTGTTGTTTGTTACATCATTAAAATCAGTCGTTGGAAATCTAAAGAAGAAAGCTCTCAACACATGAATTTGCACTCTCAACCACCAGGTGTCATTCATAATTGGATTCTCAACTTGGCATAACATTATAGTCTAAAAAAAAGGGAAAAATGTGAAAGATGTTCATTATTAATCCTTACATTCAATCTCTACAAAACAAGGTGAACCAACAATTAAAGTTCCTTTTTATGAAGTATTTTCAAGTATTCAAACAGTCCTTTTTAAGATGGAAACCTGAAATAAAGTATAATTAAAAAATGAGATGAAGCATCTTCTTTCATAAAATTCCAATAAATTTTACCTCTTAAGTTGCACCAAATTAATGGAGCTTTTAATCACACGTCAAATCAAGTACTTTTGATAATAAATTTAAAATGACATTTGCATGACATTAATAAACCATTTCCTATCTGTAATTACAAACTTATTTTCATTTTTAATTCAATTTAATTAAATATCGTGTCACAATTAAAGGTAGAAAGAACCAACCAATATTTTTTTTGGCTCTTGCGCAATATTAGATGAGAAAGAATCCAAGTAAATATATTTAGTTGTGATGGAGGTCTTGATTCAAAGCAATAAATCTTTTATTGTATTGACACTTGATTGCATTGTTGCTTCAGACTTGAATTAAACCTATTCGTAAAGCAGAACAATTCCGATGAATATAAACTGTAACGTTTATTTCGGATTATACCTCAATTTATTGTATGGTTTCAATAATCGGTTAAAAACTAATGTTTGTTACGTAAAAATAGATAAATTACTCACTTAACTTTAGACAAATATATTATTCTTGTAGACAAAATTCCATGTTTTAAACAGAAAAGAAACTTTTCACTTGCGATTGGTTCCGTTTCTGTTCAAATTTCAAATGCGAGTTGGGTATTTCTAAATGGAGAAACTGAAATTAGTAATTTCAGCTTTTGTAAGATAAATATGATAAAATTACTTTGATAGAATAAATCTCTTAGTTTAATATAAATTTAATGATAATTACAATATACTTTTCATCAAGAATTGAATTTGACAATTCGAATACGAGAAACAAATTTCATCGCTCTCATTTCTATTTATTTAAGATATTTGGTAGCTGTGCCGCAACTAACGCTTTGAATCATATGGCAGTTCCTTCAAGAAAAAGTCATAAAAAAAGGATTAGATAAAAAAGAAACCGTTATTTATTGAAAATGTTTACTTTATTGACACTAGCTCTCCCCCAACCGGATTTGATTTATGGCTAAAATTCAGATATTTAAAAAAAATTTCTTTTCTTCCTTTCATTTATATCCATCACTAGCAACAAGTTTATTGTTACTAGTGGGCTGCGCCATCTAGTGGCCAAAACATTAACCATCAACGTTTTCAACTCAGTTTTATTTCGAACATTATCCATAAAAATAAATCAAATAAAACTTGATAGTATCCTACGTATTTCTTACTTGCAACAACAATCTTCAAATTTACATACGCATACATAGAATAGAATGAATCAGAACAGATAAATAAAATGGTGCTAAAAATGGAACAAGCATCAAACAAAGAAATACAAAGTCAAAATAAAAGATGCAATTAAATATGCAGAAAGAAATGTGCATACTCACTTCCTAAAATAATTATGAATACAGAAATGGCAGCTATCAAGCTGAATATTATGTCCAAGTCAGCATTTGTGATGAGAAAAGGAGGTACTTTGAATACATGCTCATAAGCATAAGCATACATTAAACATGTAAAATAAATTCATTTTCTCACTTTTTACTAGCCACACAAACAACCAACTTGTTTCCACATCCTTAGCAACATTAAATCAATACCCTTGAAAAATATTTTACCCTTAAAAGCAAATCAATACACTCAAATCACAATCATAATACCTCATAACCATATGCATACAATTCTAAGTAGATGCTAATTTAGTAGAATAATGATTGAAAAAGTAAATATTTGAATGCAAATGTTTTCTAAACAAGAAACTTATTGAAGTCCAAGTATTAAATGAGTAATCACATCAAAATTGCGCCTACAAATTCCAATCAATTATTAGATTGATTGAGATAAAAATCAAGCTATTAAAAAGCCTTAGTTGCAACGGATGTGGATGTTTGGTTGCACGAAAAGTGTTTACTCAAGTCCCACTCAGTGTATATACTATTAGAGCGACAAATGGAAGGTAAGACACAAATGTGCTTCTTTTTAACAATATTTCTTTTCAATTAACCAATAATTATTAACAATCTCAAAAATTTGTATCAGTTCCTGTAATTTTGTTTAACAAGTGACAAAAATGTGTTATGTCTGCTCAGAACGGTCACTGACCACCACTTGGTCATTTTATCCGTTCGTAGGCTACGAACAAAATCGCAATATGCTACTTTTTATGTTCAAGGGATCGTATTGCGTGTAGACGCATTTGATAATCAATAAATACAGAATTCATTCCCAAACTCTCATTTTATATTCATTTTATATTCGTTTTAGCAGTTTCAGTTTTAGTGACTGAAAAATGAATAGAAAATAATTTCAAATTTGATCGTACATCTCGTTGTTGGTGTTTGTGATTTTTGCAAACTATTTATTGCATTTACATTATTATCTGTATTGATCGAAATCTGAGTTGTATTGCTGCTTGGTTCGTAGATCCAAGGTAGCTTAACTGAAAAAGCATTTATAGTAAATTACAATTTTCAACTATTCTCAAACGTGTTAATAATAAATGCACATGTAATTTTTAACTGTCATAACATCTATATGTCATTGAGACTGCAGATAGCTAATCAATTGAAAATAATTACTGTTTTTGCAAATTCTATGTCAGTTGATTTATGTATTTACGAACTTGTTGTGAAGTAAGTATAAACAAGGTGCTTACAAAGCACTTTGCGTACAAATCAATCAAATGATCAAAAATGAAATTATTTTTTTCTAAACATATTTATATATTTATGTATATAATTTATTTATTTGTTAAGTTTATTGTTTTTCTTTTCTTGATAACAGGGTCAGATTGTATTCGACCGTTTTTAGTGGCATCAAGGCTAATTGCATTTATTGACCGTGGTTTAATTATTTTTCTCTTGTTTTTTTTAATTTATTGATATTTAAAACCTATAAATTCGAATATTTTTGTAAAATTAATACAGATTATTTTGAGTTATGAACAATGATGCATACATACATACATGTGAGAAATGTAATGGATTTTAGGTCTTCAAAATCAATTGTACATGCGCTGTGTAAACGATTATCTTTTAATTAATAACAATCAATTAATAGTTTGCGATTAATCATACAAAAATATAAATTCTGATATAATTAATAAACAAAATTTTATTTTATTTATTATTTTCCTTTTGCTTTTTCACATTACTGTCATTTTATTATCAAATATTTTGTTATAAACAGTTTCCCGCATGCGCCATGCTGTTCATAGAATAACCAATGACCTCTTTTCCCAGTGTCCTATTTGAGTATTTAGAATAATAAGGTAAAACACGATTGCGAAGATGAGAATGTAAGAGTATGTGTGAAAAGTTCATTGAAAAACACAATACAAGTCTCTGCAGTGGTCGTGAATAAGGTAAGGTTGGCATTTTTATGAAAATAATGAAAAATAATTTTGTTTTTCAAATTTATTTTCTTTATGAAAAATCGCAAACTGTTTTTAAAATATTTTATTTTTTGATTCTAAATTTAAAATTAGCACATAAAAATTGATATCTCGCTCGAGTACATAATAAAAGCCTTTTAACCAATTAAGTTGCATGTCGAAAAGGTTGTTTGAATATATTTATATACAAAAACAAGTGAATATTTAGAAATTGTCAAATTAAAAATTAATTTTATTTTTTTTCCGCTATTTTCTAAATTTTTTTTAGAAAACTGCATAAAACGTATAGTTAAACGAGAATCAACCAATATTCTGATTGGATTTTCATTGATTTTGGTTAAGAGTTGGTTTTAAACATTTCTTAACGATTTTTACCTCTTTCCCTAATGACAGATGGTTACATCTCAGAACAGTCGTGTTGCACATTCTCCAACGTGGACGACATTCATGGAAAGTAATATTCCTAACCGTAACTCGACTTATTTAATTCGCAGCGATAAAGGCAGACCTAAAACGAGACAAGGTAAACTTAATGCTTAAATTAAAAAGAGAAATTTTTTATTTATCTCTTAAATAATTGCAGAAATTAGGGCAAGAACTTTGGAATACAAAAATCAAACAACAAATACAAATGCAGTGAAAAAAGTACTTACGGAGTTTACCAATAATACAACATTATTAGGATTATCACATTACATGAAAACCCATAATGTTCTATGGCTGATTGCATGGGCAATTTGTTTGGCGATTGGAATAGCACAATCTTGGAATGTGGCTCAAGATTTATTTAAGTAAGTAAATTCACAAACATAATGAATGAAATGAAAAATATTTTTAAATTATAAAGCTATTTCTTTCTAGCAATACCGGAACACAAAAAATTGAAATATCTAACGAACCTTACGTTGAATTTCCATCAGTCACAATTTGTTCCTACAACTTGCTCCCAGAAGAGTTTCAAAAAAAACACGAAATTCCGAATTACAAAAACCTCAGTACAGATCCTGAATTTATTTGTAGTTTACCCAATGAAGAGGATGATGAAGATAGTTACGTACGTTTCAATTTTGTTCACATCTTCTATTTTTTTGAATATTTCAAACTTAAATTTCTAGGAAGCTAAACTCCGCCAAAACGATAATGTACTTTTGAATTTCATTCGCAAAAATCTTACAAAAGAACGAAGGTTTGAGTTGAGCTGCAACATAACTTCCATGTTTCAAAAATGTTATATAAATGAAAATTCGTGCAATTTTAGGTAATTAAGGCAAAGCAATAAACAGGTTTTTAATTTTCAGGATAAAAATTTCTATTAATTTTAACGGTAAACACAAATAAAGTGGAAATTGTTTATCTGTTTATTGTAAATAGATAAACAACATTTGCTTATTTACGATTAAATCAAACTTTCAGTGATCCAAATTATTTCTACATATTTAACAATCCATATTACGGGAATTGTATCACGTTCAATCCCGGATTCGATCCCGACACCGCCCTTTTAGCAGATATCTACACAAGTATAGAATTTTTCAAATAAATTTTAACATCAAAATATATTAATATTAATTATTATAAATTTCAGAACTCAATGTCATATTTAAAGTGTACAATAAAGGTTGGTTACGAGTTGGAAGTTGGTTACCCAGAGTTGGAATTTTATTCCATAATCCAGGAACTGCACCTGTTCTCGAATCTTCTACAGTTTACGATTTACGGCCTGGAGACAGCACCGAATTTACAATAAAATTGGTTACAAAATGAGATAATTTATAATTTTTCCAATTTTCAATTACCTCGTTAAATGTTCTCGTTTCTGTAGAATGAAATCCAGTTTAACAAACATTTATCGAGTGGATGTATTGACAAAACCGAATTAAATCACAGAAAAGCAAGTTTCTATTACAACGAGTCATCAACACCGTATTTATATTCTATCGAGGTAATTATTATGCTAATATTTATCTAACTAGCTAAATTATGTATTTTTTATCTAGGCATGTATGAAAACGTGTTACCAAAAACATGCCATAAAAAAATGTAGTAAAATAGATGCAATTGTGCCTGTTCAAGAATTCGAACATAACAGAACTATTACAACTGAAATTCCACCTATAAGTAAATTAGAAATATAATAATTAAAAAATAATTTTCATTACACATTAATTTATTTTAGCTTGCAATGAAATTGATGAAAAAAATATTAACATGAAAACATGCGATTGTCCCTTACCGTGCAGGTGAAATAGAGTTTATTAATTATACGACGATTGAAAATGATTCTCATTTCGTTTGATTTTCAGTTTCCTTCAATACTCAACGAATCCTGATACGACCACATTAGAAGACGTAAGTTTTCTTTACTATTCGATTATTAATTCAATAACATTTAAATATTAATTTAACAAATTCAACACTTTTTCAGACATGCAAGACGAATAAGACAAAGAAACAGTATTTATACCAATTGCTGCCAACTTAATAAAATTCTTTGCCGTATTTTTCCATTCCTTTCTAGACTAAGAACAAGATTCAGTGTGAATTTTCTCACAACCATAAAAGAAATTGTAAGAGAAGAGCAAGAATATTCGGTAAATTTTTCAAATAAACAAATCAACTTTGTTTACCTTTTTTTTTAAAACTGATTTCAGCTCGCTCAATTTTTTGGCATTTTGGGTGGAAATTTAAGTTTATCAGTTGGTCTGTGCATAATATCGCTTTTAGAAATACTTGAATTAGGATGGAATCTGATAGCGCTTTGGATAATTCCTAACCGATCGGCTCAGGTGTTAAATCGCCATATCTCTTCTCGCAGTTATACTAACATGTCAGTATTTAAACCGTTTACTAAGTTATCAAGTTTCTTTAAAAGATCTGAAAAAAATAGATAAAAATGTTTTTAAAAATGTATAAACAAAATTACGAATTATCAATTAAACTTACACTCGGTCTATTCTTCTTCACAATTAATTAAATTCAAAATTATCAAAACTAAACAAATAAAATTCTCTTGTATTATTTAAAAATGTTAGTAAAAATTCTCTATTTTCTTCCTGTTAAATGCCGTCATGTTCTTTATTTGTAAATAAACTGAAATATAAAAATTAAAACAACATTACAAGTAACACATTTCCATATATTTACAAATAAAAACCAAAATGGCTCTAAAACACATCAATTCTATACTAAATTCATTGAATAGTATCAAATTAATTTTCTCATTGACTAAAACCCTGCAAAATGTGATCACAATTAAGTAGTCATTGTAGTAAAAACTTGATTCTTTTTTCTTGCAAAGTTCATCAATTTTTTTAGAAGAAGAACAAAATCCAAAATCACTCATGTAAATAATTGTTATTATCAAAATTCGAAATGAGGAATGTAAACATTTGCAGAAATAAGTGGTAACTAGAAAAATGTTTTAAATTTTTTTCAAAATTCTCTTGGCAGCCTTAATTAAAGGCACAATGGTGGTTAATTTTTCAGCTTTCTCCAAAAATGGATGTTGTAATAATTCTCGAGCTGTCGCTCGTTTTTCCACTTCAACTTCCAGACACCGACTAAGAAAATCGAGAAACTCTGCTGATAATTTGTTCGTATCCTTCATGTCCGGCTTGCCATTTGAAGCGATTAAATAAAGAGCTCGAATTGGCGTTTCGTTCAGGTATGGTGGTTCACCTTCCACCATTTCTATTGCCATGATACCGAGACTCCAAATATCCACCTATAAAGATAACAAACTTGTTACAACTAATTCAACTACTTTTTATTTTTCATTTATTTACTTCATTTCCGTATTGTTTTCTAGTAACCACTTCCGGTGCCATCCAATATGGTGTTCCAACCATAGTAACTCGTTTATTTTCTTCCTGAGTAAGTTGGGCACAAAATCCAAAATCAGTCACTTTGACGATCCCATCCATACTCAATAAAACATTGTCGCTTTTTATATCTCTATGAATGATTCCTTTCGAATGAAGAAATTCAATCCCCTGTAATACTTCGCGCATCACTGCTGCAATCTGTCCTTCACGCATGATCGTTTCAGTGACTACATCCGTCAACGGACCACCTAAAAAAATTCAATTTCAACATCAAATTATCTCATTTCAACCACTTAAATTATTACTCATTACCTTCTAAATATTCCATGACCACCCATAGGTGATTATCTACTAAATGAGCGTTTAAGAAATTCACAAGATTCGGGTGTCGATTTTCACGCATCACAAGAATTTCTGTGATTATCAACTCCTTTTTCGGCTGTTTCGCTAAATCCATCGTTTTGATAGCCACTTTTTCGTTTGTTTCTTTATCGACTGCAATGTATACAGTACCAGAAGCTCTAAAAATACCAATTTTAATAATAATTAATAAATCAAATAATTTATTTTCTTCATTTTTAGTTTTAATTTACCCAGATCCAATTTCCTTCTGCTTATCGTACCGCTCGTTTGGGTCTCCAGGTGTTACAATTGTATCTATTAAATCAAATTACAACAAATTATAATCTAAAGGTTGACACAATTTCAAATATGCTACACTTAACTGAGCATTTCCATTACTTCCTCTTCACTCATTTTCTTATTCGATTTTTGACAACGCCGCATTACGGGCGTTTCTACTTTTGGCTTTTCGGGTGTTTCTTTTTGCACTTTTGTCTAATAAAAATAGCAAATTTAATAAATAATTAAATATACGTATAAACCGGTTTATAAAAACCTTTACACTTTCTCCAAAATCTGCAGAAGAACTGCGACTGGCATCTTCAGCACTGGAATTGAGCAAATCATCAGATCGAGCGGAAGTTCGTGATTTTTCACTACTCGTTTCTGAATCAGTTGCAGGGACTTGGTCGAACCCGGACGGAAGACATTTGTCAAGTTCAGCACTTTCCTCAGCTAATGTTTCTTTGGTAGTGAGAACTTTAATAGCGTTGGAATTCTGTTTTATAGACTGTGCATAGAATTTCAATGCGCATAAAACCGCGTCGGGATTTTGACTTTGTTCGATTTTCCTAAAAGAGAGAAAATTTATATATATATATATTAAAATAATACAACATAAAATGAATTCAAATTAACTTACGTAATATTGGAAGCCTGTAAAAGGCGTTGCCATGGTTGTGGTAACCCTTGAAATTCGCCCGTATGAGGATCAAAACCCACGTGAATTTTATGCTCAACTCCAAATGGTGTTCCAATTTCCGACGGTCCTTCACTAAAGTGATTTGTTTGCCGTTTTTTACGATTTTTTCTTTTAAATACGTTTAATATTGACGCCATGTTTAATTCACTTCCTTATTTTTCAATTAAATTATTCAGTTCGTCCTCGAAATCTGAAAAATAAACAAAAATAATGAATAAAAACGGTAAGAAAATTTAAAAATTTAATTTTACTTATTTTTTATTTTACTACTCGTTAATTTTACCTTATCGTATGTAATTACGTTTCAAGTAGCAACAGATGCACGTTTTTTGGCGATAACAAACTTTAAATATTTACTCATGAACCCATTTCCTTTTCCGTTAAAAATAAATTTCACATTTTTTTCTATTTTTTTAAAACAAAAAAAGAATTTAAAAATCTAAATTACTTTAACAAAGAACATTAATCTGTCTGTTTATTCCCAGAATTAAAACAAAACTTCCTTTTACATTTTTTTTAATTTTTTATTTTCAACTTCTTTTTTCAGCCTTCTTATCACACAATTAAGATCTTTTAGTAGTAAACATTGCGGGTTTTTGATACTTAAAAATCGAATTAATTTTTGTAAATTTTGCATCCGATGTATCAAGAATTTATTCTCTGAACGAAGTATTTTATAAATATTTTTACTCGAATTACACAAGAGCGGATATTAATAATTTTTCCTACGTTTAAAGAAATTACACAAGATTAGTCATTCGAGTGTGTAAAAAGGCGGAGTCTTCATTCGTTTACTTCTAAAATCGCGCATTTTTCTTTGTTTTAACTTGTATTTTACTTACTGTTAATCGTGTTAAGTCGATTTCGAATGATATTGGATGGAATGATACAATCATTTTCTTCTTAAAACCACCTGCGATGAAGACGAAGAAGCGGCAAGACACCGATCAAACTTTAGTTGATAAATTCACCACCAGATTTTTTATTGTAAGAAAATAAAGAATGGGGGTTCGTTTTCGTCATTTGCCGTACCGCTTTTTAACTATCATTATCATTTATATGACGTCATATTAGCAAATGATGATTGTATTTCAATTTTTAAACGGAAGGCTATCGAATTTTTAACCATTAGCTTTAAGGTTTGGCAAGTTAAACATATTTTAAAGACAGATTAAAACTGATTTTTAAAATTTTAAAAAACTAAACTTTGCAAAAGGTACAAAAAACGAATTAGTTCGTAACGTTGTATTTTGAATCGCATTTTCCTATTTCCAAAATCTTGAGCACATGGCCAAGATGTCAGCTTAAACTCGACGATACTTGTTTTTCTGTAAGTGAAGTTTATAATTTCGTACAGTAGGATGTCTTCTAAAACGCGATCAAAAAACCTCAAGACAAGTAGTTTTAAGCGAAAAAATGTAAGTTTATCTAAATTTTTTTAATCAATTTAACGTACGAATAATTAAATCTTTTATTTTGCAGAAAAGTTTAGATTCGCTAGCTAATAAAAAACCTAAACGCAAAGTAAATGAAAGTATTTCAAGTGATTCTGATTATAGGTAAGATTTAAAAAGTTATAATAACAATCAATTATTTTCATTGAATAAAATTTTGAATTTATTAGTGACGTAAGTGATGACAATAATCATTATTCATCAGAAGAAGAAGAAACTGCCCAAGAAAAGAGATTAAGATTAACAAAAAAATATTTGGAAAAACTCGAATATGAAGGTAAAAAATATATAACATTGAAATATAAAATGTTGTAAATCTTAATGAATTTCTATTTAGAAAAAGAAAAGGCTGAAACTGAAGAAGTCGATAAATCTTTAATTGCCCATCGATTGAAGGAGGAAGTGGTATATATAACAACGTTTATTTTA
The DNA here is from genome assembly GCA_034687075.1 of Geophilus carpophagus. Lineage (NCBI taxonomy): Eukaryota > Metazoa > Arthropoda > Chilopoda > Geophilomorpha > Geophilidae > Geophilus > Geophilus carpophagus. The sequence continues at coordinate 25,773 of JAQFZN010000458.1, forward strand.
TTTAAAAAGTTAATAAGATTTGATAAAATGTACTTTTTTAATTTATTTAGTTGGAACAAGCTGGGAAATTACAAAGAAAAGTTGCAGATAATTACAAAGTTTTGTCTGATATCAAAATTCTACGGCACAAAACACCTTTAACTTGCGTAGTTATATCACCAGATAATAAATTCATCTATTCTTCGTCAAAGGATTGTTCAATAATCAAATGTAATGTTATTTATAATTTATAAATAATAATATCAAAATCAATTCATTATAATTATTAATTTAATCTAACTTTTTTAATTTTAGGGGATTTAGAAAGTGGAAAGAAGATGCATGTTATAAAAGGATTAAAGAAAAATGACGAAAATAATAAAGGACATTCGGATCATATTTTATGTTTAGCAATTTCCTCAGATAACAAATTTTTGGTAAAAATATTTTCGTTCTTCCTGGTTATTATGTAATTAATATTTTATTTACTTTTCATTTCATCTGTAGGCATCGGGTTGTAGAAATAAAATGATTCAGATTTGGAATCCTGTAACATTAGATCATATTCGTACATTTAAAGGACACAGAGATGCAGTTTCAGTGAGTAATTTATATAAAATTTGTTGTTAATACTCAATTTCATGTTTATTTTTAAAATATAATTTTAGGGATTATCGTTTCGTAAAGATAGTCATCAATTATTCAGCTGTTCGTTTGATAGAAGTATAAAATTATGGAATTTAGATGAAATGTCTTATATTGAAACACTGTATGGAAAATTATATTATTATTATTATTACTTTGAATTGCGACAGTTTATTAATTTTTTTTTTAATAAAAATTTTCAGATTTGGTCATCAGGATGGAATTACGTCGATTGATAGTTTGTACCGAGATCGTGCTATAACATCTGGTGGTCGAGATGAATCAATTAGAGTATGGAAAATTATAGAAGAATCGCAATTGGTTTTTAACGGCCATTCATCAAATATTGAATGTGTTCGTCTAATAAATGAAGAAAACTTTATATCTTGTGGCGATGACGGGTAATAAAATACTATTATTTATAGCTGTCAGTTACAACTAAAACGCCATTTTTTAGGCTGATATCATTATGGGGTGTACTGAAGAAAAAATCGTTAACAACAGTTCGTTGTGCTCATGGAATCGATGAATCAAATAAACAACCCAATTGGATAATTAGTGTCGCGTCATTGCAAAATACCGATTTAATTGCATCAGGTATTTTTATAGTTTTAATGTTTAAATGTTTTAGAGATTCATTATTGAATTTTATTATTTTTAGGTTCGAATGATGGTTATATTCGTTTTTGGAAATGTGGTGAAAATTTCCGGAGTCTGACTCCAATATTCACGTCACCACATGTAGGATTCGTCAATGCTATGCAATTTACAAACGATGGAAATTATTTAATCGCCGGCATTGGCCAAGAACATCGATTAGGCCGCTGGTGGCGAAATAAGGAAGCAAAAAATAGTATTGTAATAATTCCATTACAGAAAGAAAAAATAAAAAATTAATATTATTAATCAAATCATTTCATTTATTTTTCATTTATTACATATTAATATGATACCTTAAAATCTATTCACATAAAAAAAATTGATATAAAATGAGATTAAATAGTTAAAAATGTTAGTATACAATTAAAAATCAAATTCGAATCTAAAAAAAAAGAAATCATTCTTTCTCAAGTTTCCGCAAAACGCCGTTAGGTAACCTTTCTAAAGCTACAATGGGTGATGGTAAAATCATACTATTTTCATTAAACCTAAACGTAACTTCAGCTACTGACTTATCCGGGGTACTTATAGCCCGCAACAAATTAACTCTCTTCAAATTCTTATTAACAACAACAGGTGTTGATGGCGCCATATCTTTATCATTCAAACTCAGAGTTGACAAATCAACAATCGGTGTACTCATTTTAGCCGATAAACGTTCGAGAGAAATAACTGGAATTCTTACTGGTGTTTTATTCGTTGGACTTGTTGAGCTTGGCTTTAATGGCGACGTAGTTATATTTCTAGGTTCGGTCAGTTGTTCAACATGGGGAATAACATCAGAAGTAGTTTCACTGTTTGTATTCGGTTTTGATTCATTTTCTTCCATTGGTGATGGTTTATCATTTACAATTTTAATTACCTGTTCGGGACTTAAACTCGACGACAAGCGTTCAAGGCTAATAACAGGGGTTTTTATTACAACATCTGGGTTTCTTATACCCTCATCATTTTCAACAAATGTCTTTTCTGCATCGCGATTTGAACTTGTAGTCGATTTTTCCACTGTTCTTCGATCAATTAACCCTTTAACCGATGCCAAAACAGCCAAAGGTGAAAATGGTGCATTTTTATTACAATTATTATTAATATTATTAACAATAGCTGCATCTGGGGATCCATTTTCATTACTAATGGATGCATTTCTCCGATTCGCTTTCCGTTTATTGGCCTTATCTTCTTGTTGTTGTTCCGTTTCAAATCTGCGTAAATCAAATTCGATTTCCTTCGCGAGTCCTTTATCAGCTGACAAAATATCTTTAATTTCGTTTTTATAATCCTTCATTAATTCTTTTAAGAAAAACATCAAATCCTTGAGTAAAATCGATTTCTTCTCTTCCAATTTGTGTTTCAACGAAATAATTATCGGTACGATGTTTTCAATCACGTTTTTCTTGACAACTTGACTCACGATCGTTTTCTTGGCCGTCACCACAACAACCGCAAGTAAATCCCCTTCGTCCAAGTCATCTTGTGGACTTGCACGGAGAGTAGATAACTTGATCTCATCGCACGCGAGAATCTTCAATCCGTCACGCACGATGTCCTGACTGTGCTCGTTCAACGGTAAAATTCCGTCGACAATTCCACCTAAAATATCCTGCACTATTTTTGCAGTTATTTGAAAGCGATGTTCGTCTGTCATATTATCCAACATGAATCGATACATTTTCAATCGTTTTTCTTCGTTACTTCCGTGTCCCTTTAATGCGAATAATTCCACTTCTTTTTCAGTTTGTGGGACTGAATTAAAAGCAGCGTGCTCCTTGTACGCGTGAAAATGGAAAATGCATTCGACAAAATGGTTGTAAAACATGTGTGGATATCTGTGAAGGAGGATATGTATGAGAGAATATTCAGCCAATGAGCGGATTTTTTCATCGTCGTCTGCTAAGCTTGAAATGAATCGAACAAAAAGTGGTCCCTTCCATTTGATGTAATCTTCTTGAAGTAAACTTGTTAAAAGCATCAAAGTTTGGCGTCGAACTATAACCGACGGATCTTTTAAACAAGATGAAATGTTTGACATGTATCTGTCTACTAATGCTGTATATCTGTTTGGAAATAAATACAATTTTAATTAATTTTTTTATCAAATTTATACATACAATATTTGCAATATTAACCTGACGCATAAATCGGCCATTATAATGACGATATTGTTTCGAATTGTGGCTTCTGTTGACATTTCCAACTCCCTTGCAAGCGCTGGTGCGCACTTCTTGGCCAATTGTTCATTTTGTAGACATAGTTTACCTAACGTAACAAAAGCATGAGCACGAACTCGTTGAGGCATATCTGATCCACTAAATTGTCTAACAGATTGCGATTGGGGCTGTGAAATCTGATCGTTTTGACTTTGTGACGATGGTAAATCATATGCTGCTGAGTCTAATTTCAAAAAAGTAAAACATTAATAAAATTATAAATTAAATAAATATTATATTAAATTAACCATGACAAGTGATGATTGGCGTTGTAATTAAACTTTGAACGACTAAAAATATCCTTTTAGGCACTTTACTCGGGCAATTAATTGCAACTTCACCCACAGTGAACAAATAACATATCATTTTCTCTTCTGTATCTGGATCAAGCGGAACATTTTTCTGTTGTAAAATGGCGTCGCTAAGAAACTCATCACATTTCTATTAAATAAATAGAAATAAATTTATTTATGTTTATATCAAGTTATTATTATTATTATTACCTTTAATAAACCAATAGAAAATGATGTGATTAATTTTTTTGCTTCAACTTCTGAATGT